>PVIR01018445.1:0-23618 GCA_004026965.1 Petromus typicus | reverse complement strand
ACCAAATTCTTAAGCCTCACTCTTAATATAGTTAGCTTTTCTGTTATTATTTAGTTCTCGTCTCAAGAGATGTCAAAACTTTACATATTTGGGGGAACCCTATTTTATAATGGAATCCATTATGGGTAATAATTTTTTAAAACTGATACATAAAGGATTTTTTTTGGTGAAGTATGACTGAAAGCTTAATGAAATAGTTTTTAAATATTCTTTTCTATTACCTGGGTCTTGGAACACCAATATATTTTTCCCTGATACATTTAAAATTACCATCACTGCCAAATCAGTGTCTCAAATGTGAATAACATCCTTACCAGCGCTGAGAGAATGGATGTGCTGAGTAAATTCTGGTGGCTGACATTACTCTGGCAAAGGAATAGGTGTCTAGTGTTTATTTCTTTCATTGAATATTTACTGATCTTTTCAAATAGGATCCCTGTTCTGAAAGCTGATGTTGGTCTTATTCCCATTACCATTCCTCATTCCATTTATAATTTATTTCCAGCATTATCCCTGACAAGGTCAGTGGATTTCTGTCTTGTCTCCCACTTCATAACATATGCATTTTCTTTACCTTCTTGCAGAATCGAGGATTGAACTCAGGTCTTTGCACTTGCCAGGCAGGTGGTGACACCACTGAGCTACATCCCCGGCCTGCCACATGACTTTTCATTGCTAGTAAAGCTACAGGCTCCTGGAACCTGGGATTTAGCTCAATAGTTCTCGTATCTTCCTTGCAAGTTCAAGGTCTCAAGTTTGATCCCTAGCTGGGCGTGGTGACTCACACTCATCAGCAATCAGTAGACACGGTTCAGTGCCTGATGTGATGGCTCATGCCTGTCATCCCACCACTCAGGAGGCAGAGGCAGGAGGATTGCTGTGAGTTTGAGACTTGCCTGAACCACATAGTGAGCTCAGGACCAGCCTGCACATACAAAAAAGCAAGACCCTGTCTCAAAAATATCCCCTACAGGCTCCTGCTTATGAGTTTTTAGAAGCTGTCTATAAGAAAGATTTGATTTAGATAAACTATTAGAAATGAATGGAAACATTATATTTTGCTCTCAGGGAAAAAAATGAATGGAAACATTATATTTTGCTTTCAGGGGAAAAAAAAACAGTACAGTGCACACATCTAGATGGGTGTTAAGTCTGTCTTCAGAATTATTTAGGCTCTGGTTTAACCCAGGTGTGTCAAATCTGTGGTCTGTGGACCACTTTATTATAACAAAAACTGTTGTGAAAAGGAAGTTTTGTTACTGATATACATTAACTATGTTATATATCTCAGATGCAACCCAAACAGTTACTCTTTACTTGGTACAATCCAGGCAAGCCAAAAGGTTTCAGTCATTTTAAAGTCCACAGTTAGCTTCAAGTTACCTTATCTTTACTGTTCTGAAAGTCTCATTGTTAGGGCCTTTTCTTGACATAATCTTTTTGAAAAAAGAAACCATTTTTTAAGTTTATTTGGCTGTTGGAAACAGTCAGAGGTCATTTGGAACCAGTATAAAGAAAAAGGGAGAGTTGATAAGATGATATAGTTATTGCCTGAAAATAACATGTGGCCCTAGAATAAGAAAATGGTTTTTTTTACCTTTTCTGGTGGAGCTGGGGGTCAAAGTCAGGTCTTGGTACATGATAGGCAAGCCCTCTACCCTATACGGTGCCCTCAGCCCTGGACAAATTGTTTCACTGAGGGCAGTTTTAAAAGAAGAGCACCACGGATGTTTGGAATCATTTAACATTGGCCCTAAAATACTTTGCTTCGCACTCTGTGATGATTCAGTCTGTAAGACTCACTGTAAGCAGTGCTATGTGTCCTGTGTGTGCACACGTGTGTGGGTGTCACATGCACCTTTATTTTTGTGCCTCTTTGCTCAGACAGACCTAAGATATAAAGGGGAGAAATGGTCTTTTGATTGAATAAATGTATACCTCTATAATGAAGGATTCGGTCCTCCTTTCCAGGCGAGATTTCTACAAGATCTTGGGGGTGCCACGCAGTGCCTCTATAAAAGACATTAAAAAGGCCTACAGGAAACTAGCCCTGCAGCTCCACCCTGACAGGAATCCTGATGATCCCCAAGCCCAGGAGAAATTCCAGGATCTGGGCGCTGCTTATGAGGTGAGCCAAGATGAAAGATAGCCGGGTGTGGTGGTGCGTGCCTGTAATCTCAGTACTTGGGAGGCTGAGGAGGCAGAAGAATCATGCTGGTTAGAGGCCAACGCTGGCTACATAGTGAATTCAAGGCCAGCCTGAACTCCACAGCGAGTCCCTGTCTCAAAAAACAGAAAAAAAGGTAACATGAAATGCTCCATTAGGTCGCTTGTATTTAAAAATAAACAATAGATAAAAGTCCAGATAGTACTCAGAGCTACACTGTGAACTTTACAATTACATTTATGTTCGTGGATACTGTTTCCTGCTTTTATCATATTTATATTAGTGAGGGGAATAATGAGCAGTGAAAGGTAGATTGATAGATTATAAGATTATAAAAATTGCTCTATCAGTCCATCAGCTTTGGAGATAGAGTCAGAAATGCAAAGAAACCTAAGTGAGGGGTTCCAAACCAAATGCCCATAGGAGCCAGACAACCAACAGGCAGGGCTAAGAGACAAAACATGGTAATGATGTCTCACCTCCCCATGGCTTCCCAGTAGGGACCATGAAGACTGTAACAAGTTCACCCTTCTTGCTTTATATCAAAGGAGTTGATAATACTCACCCCTGGACAGCTTTTGTCATATATTTGTATATGTATTGTACAAATGCAATCAATGAGTTGCTAGATATTCAGATCTTTTTCTCTCTAAAACCTTCAGAGATTTCAGAGGACAGAAGTTCTTAAACTGGGACCCATAAATAAACTTGAGAGGGTTGATGGCCCTTATTAAATTATGTGTAACATTTAGTTTCTTGTCAATAGTATGGATCTGTTTCATACTCTTTTTTTCTCATGAGTAGTCCTGTTGTTTGCTAGGAGCCCAGTATGCACAGGTGCTGCCTGGGAAACTCTACTTCATAGCACTCCGTAAAGAATCCAGCCTGTTGAGCCGGGGATTTAGCTCAGTGGTTCCAGCCCTTGTCTTGCAAGCGCAAGGACCCGGGTTCGATCCCCCGGCAGCCACATACCATACTAGGCATGGAGACTTACCCCAGCAGCAACCAGTACCACATACCACAGTGCCAGGCGTGGTGGCTCACCCCTGTAATCCCAGCACTCGGGAGGCAGAGGCAGGAGGATTGCTGTGATGTGAGTTGGAGGCTGAGCTCAGAGCCAGCCTGAACCACAAAGTGAGACCCTGTCTCAAAAAACCTAAAAAAAACAAGAATCCAGCCTGTGCTTCATCCGTGGCCTGTGGAGACTCTAAATATATCATCTTTTCAAACTGCGCTTATTTAGCTCTTGACTGTCTTTTCAGTCTGTAGATTTTCTTTTTCCTTTGTAGTCGTTCTGACTCGATTGCCTTTTGTTCTAGGTAAATGAATGTTCACAAATGAGAATCTCAGTATATAATGAAAAGTCTTATGCAAACACATTTGTTTTCTCTTCTGAACTGGGAATATCATTGGTGTTTTAGTTGATTAAGAATCTACATGTTGGTTATGTAGTCAACTAAGGACTTTTTATTTTATCCTTTTAAAAATAAAATAGTTTAGGGATGAGAAGTTAGCTCAGTGGTTCCAGCACTTGCCTTGCAAACACAAGGTTCTGGGTTTGATCCGTGGTAACCACATATAACAATGCCAGGCGTGGAGACTCACACCCACCAGCAATCAGAACCACATACCACTGTGCTAGGCATGGTGGCACAAAGGCCTGTAATCCCAGCACTCGGGAGGCAGAGGCAGGAGGATTGCTATGAGTTCAAGGCTGAGCTCAGGGCCAGCCTGAACTACAAAAGTGAGACCCCTATCTCAAAAAAACAAAACACCCAAAAATAGTCTAGGCATGGACTATTTTCCAAGGGCTCCAGTCCCTTGGGAGTCTGTGACAGAAGATTGGTGGAGCCCAGGGACTAGGCCAGCCCCAGCAACATGAGAACTCACCTCAAAAGAAAAAAAGGAAACAGTTTCTCAAATAGTGGGGTAAAGTTGTATGTCTTAGGGGAAGAGAAATAAAGGATAACAGATGATTTTGCAGATAGTTTTGGGGAGGACAGAAACGCTGCTAGTGTCTAGAAAGCACGTGATTTTAATGTTCTGTTCTCAGGTTTTGAGATAGTGCTTTTTATAGAACTAAATAGTGTTTGTTGGCTCATCTGAATAATGTCAGGAAAGGGGGGTGGAAAATTAAAATATTGGGAACACAAGTTGTGTAAAAAGAGCTTGTTTTCGTTTTTAGGTTAACTCCACCCATTTCTGCTTCCCCAAAGATGTTTTCCAAAACATACCTTTGTCTCATCTGCTAACATAGTGCCTTTGTTACAGTGGTATTGGGAGCTCAGTAATCTAATAAGCACCAACCTCTTTGTCTTTGCTTTTAAAGAATGCTCATTCTCTGACACCCTATGTGTCCTTCTAAATGTATCTTGAAGGTTTACTGTGGTCCCTGAGTGAAAAGTGTGTCCTGTTTTACTATGCCAAGCAGGTCTTTCTATTTTTGTTTTTGTTGTTTCAGGGTGAGTCAACAAGCCCCATCTATTTCCAAACTTTTTAATAGGTCTCATGAGTATGGGGTGTGTGTGTGTGTGTGTGTGTGTGTTTTCTCTTCTTCAGAACATAGAAACCTCCTTGATCATTACATTATTGGGTATTGTACAGAGAGAGTGGATTTGATGAGAAAGCATATAGCCATGACTATCTAGTTCTGTAAGATTACTAAACTAAAAAATTCTATCCATGCAGTGAAACTGGCCTTGAACAGCCTCAGATAATAATGACCTTTCTTACTCTGTAAGCAGTTTAAACTCAAGACATGATAAAACAAAGTAAAAAATAAAATATCAGTGGCTGGCAGCATTCTTCCGTAGATGGATTTCTGCATATGCCCCAACATGACGATAAGGAGTCTGAGAACAGAAACGTCCCTGTTTCCTTAGTTTGACCTGCAGTAGTCATAGCCTCACTTAGACCAGAGAGAGAGGACGGCGTAAAGATGAGCAGCTCTGGAGTTCCACTGTGTAAGCCCACGCAGTCCATCTCAGCCCTCTCCTACCACCCCTGAGTGTCCCAGCCACATTATTCAAGTCTGACTTAAGCTACTCAGTGAGGTGTGATAACTTTATATTAAATACATGAATTAGACCATGGACAGTACATGGAAGAGTTTGATCGGTTAGAGAAAATAACATGTATTAATGAAAGCTACGCTTCCCTGAAGTCTTAGACACAGAATCAGAGTGAAGAAAGAACGACACATACGAATGTACCTTGACTGCATATTACCAGGTATGACCTTCTCTTCATGGGCTTTTACCCCCAGGTGCTGTCAGATAGTGAGAAGCGGAAACAGTATGACACTTACGGTGAGGAAGGATTAAAAGATGGTCATCAGAGCTCCCACGGAGACATTTTTTCACAGTAAGTAATTTACCTATCCGCACAACACTGGTGTCTGGGAAGGGATCACTTAGTGGCTTAATGAACAAAATTATTCATGTAAGCAGAGAAAAATCCCTACTCTCGTACCCAAAGCTCCCTCTCTGGTCCTGTCCACTATTCTGATACCCACCGAGGAGAAGGGATCAGGGTGGAGGCTCCTTTTCTGCTTCCTGCGAGTGTGGGTGGCTGGAATGATGGACCCTTCTGCACCCTTGGAACCCCTTGTGTTGACAGTTGACTCTCTATAGTGCCATGTACAATGAGATCTTAGTCTAGGTTCTAGGTCTGAAGTTAGAAGCAAAAAGGTGTTTGAGTTTGCATTTTTAAAGGGAAAGAGCTTATTTCTTTATTCAGATTCTCAAAGGCATCTATGGTCCCTCCCCAAAAGAAGTCAGAAGGGCTGTGCATCCAGTATCGTCTCTGTTTAGTGTTCAGGGGGATGGAAGACTTGTGGGACTTGCACAGATGTGCAGTGACATAAGTAGAGTACTGTTCTCTTTGCTGAGATCGGCACAGCTGTTTTAGCCAAGGGAAAACGTCTGTTCCCCTGGACCGCTCAGAGTGTGACTGGGATATCAGGAAGAGGAACAGCTCCCCCAAACACTCACCATCCTCTCTCCCTGCTTTCAAGGCTCCGGAATACAGTCTCCCGGGTTGGTTGGTGGGAGAGGGAGTTTTTTTTGTTGTTGTTTTTTTTGAGACAGGGTCTCACTTTGTGGTTCAGGCTGGCCCTGAGCTCAGCCTCAAACTCACATCACAGCAATCCTCCTGCCTCTGCCTCCCGAGTGCTGGGATGACAGGAGTGAGCCACCACGCCCGGCACTGTGGTATGTGGTACTGGTTGCTGCTGGGTGTGAGTCTCCACGCCCAGTATGGTATGTGGTTACCGGGGATCGAACCCGGGTCCTTGCGCTTGCAAGACAGGCGCCGGAACCACTGAGCTAACTCTCCGGCCCGGGAGAGGGAGTTTTATACTTGTCATCATCACCATTTGAATATCCGAGACTTCTGAAATGCCACCAAAGATTGACATAACATTAGAATGAATGTCTCCACAGATGAAAGTCACTCCCTCTATTAATCTCAAACTGATTATCTTGTTGCTTACACAAATTAATTTCAATCCTATAGAGGCCAGAATTTACTTTTCCTTCAAGATTAGGATTATTGGGCTGGGGATTTAGCTCAGTGGTTCCGGTGTCTGCCTGGCAAGCACAAAGTCTCAAGATCAGTCCCTGGTAACCACATACCACACTGCTGGGCGTGGAGACTCACACCTGAAATCCCAGCACTAGGGAGGCAGAGGCAGGAGGATTGCTGTGGGTTTGAGACTGGCCTCATTTACATAGTGAGTTTGAGGCCAGCCTGAACTACAAAGCGAGATCCTGTCTCCAAAAAATAAATAAATAAATAAAAATTAGGATTATTAAGTTGATGCTATTTTAGCTTATTTAAAGTATGTTCCCAAGGTTTTTGTACTGGGTAGTAGCTTCTGTCACCAAAGTTAACCTCTCCAAAGCACACAATGAAAACACTACATATGTTCCAAACTATTCTT
Source organism: Petromus typicus (assembly GCA_004026965.1). Lineage (NCBI taxonomy): Eukaryota > Metazoa > Chordata > Mammalia > Rodentia > Petromuridae > Petromus > Petromus typicus. The sequence goes on along the minus strand of PVIR01018445.1, from coordinate 16,509 downwards.
AAGAATTTGGTAATCATCTGATTATGTAGGCTTTACCCTTTCTCAATAAATCTGCCTGATCTGGGTTTTTTCAGTGTTGAAACAGATTGTTTTATTAGTTCAAACCAATATTGGCTTCAATAGTACACTGTATGTCTAAGTACTGTACTGTGTATGTGGACCATGTTCTATCAAGAGGTACAGTTTTTGTGGTGGGCAGCAATATGGCAATGTAGGAAATATTCTGTAAGTTCAAAACTGCATATGATATATGACAGTGTATTAAAAGTATGCAGTTTTGTGTAATGGGTCAGTAAGCAGCAGTAATTTATCAATGTGAAGAAAATCACAAGACATAAACTCAGATTTCTTTTCTTTATGATTTCACACTACCTGTAGCTTCTTTGGAGATTTTGGTTTCATGTTTGGAGGAACTCCTCGTCAGCAAGACAGAAACATTCCAAGAGGAAGTGATATTATTGTAGATCTAGAAGTCACTTTGGAAGAAGTATATGCTGGAAATTTTGTGGAAGTAAGTTCAAGCAATACAGCTGCTAATATCAACTTCCAGAACGTGTGCTTTTGGCTAAAACCAAGAGGTTTAGAGCATGGCTCGGCAGATAGAACGTGCTGTAAAATATGTGTTCTAATTGCCTTATTCTTTTTTTTTAAACCTGATTATTATTTTATTTATTTATTTTTAATTGCCTTATTCTTGCTATAATTCACTCGGTTGACCTAGGCTTTCACGTGTTGACAGACCAAAAGAGATTTTTCTCTAAACTGTTTGTGTCATTTTGCTATGTGTTGGCTTGTTATTAGGCAAAAATAGGAAAGCATTTCTTTACATAGATCAGCTTCGCGTAGAGAGTTCAGACATTTGACAGCAGTTCTCTGTAGAGAGGTGGTGACTGTCTGTTCCTACACATTAACGCCGGTGCGCGGGTTCGCGGCTGCGCGGAGGCAGCGCCGGAAGTAATCTGGTTGAGTTGCCCGAAGCACGGAGGCATTTTCCTTAATCACAGGCTTAGCGGGTAACCACCTCGCAGCTGCTTTTGAGCATAGTGGTTTTCCTGGGGAGGCCACGCTTTATACAAACTTGAGGTTTCTTAAAGGATCGGAACGCTGTGAACTGTTGTATTTCAGTAGCGCTTATTTGTGGCTGATAGCATGTGCTTTCTTTTCAGTTCTCTCCTTATTCCTTTGTCTCCAGCTTTAGAATTCGAGCCATTTAACACATTCACAATGTGGCCGTAATTCATGTCTCACTCCAGACAGCTCTGAACCACTGCTGGTGCATACATGCCTGTCCCATCAGGCAGTGTGGGACAGTCCCCTCCGGGGGTATGAGCTGTCCAGTGGGACAGTCCTGCCCATACCACAGTGGCTGTCACCAGTGAGGAGGTGTAAAGTGTGTGTCTGTCTCATTCCCGCTTGGGGACTCGCTGACTCTTCAGAGTTTTGTCAGCTTTCGGTCTCCCTCTGCTGGGTCCTTTGTCACAGATGGGAAATTCTAGCCCCGGCTTGTGTGCAGAGCTCTCCTCTGTTGAGGAAACTGAAGCCTTTGTGTATGCATTTCTTAGGTAGTTAGAAACAAGCCTGTGGCCAGGCAGGCTCCTGGCAAACGGAAGTGTAACTGTCGGCAAGAGATGCGGACCACGCAGCTGGGCCCCGGGCGCTTCCAGATGACCCAGGAAGTGGTCTGCGACGAGTGTCCTAATGTCAAGTAAGTGGAGTCACCTCTGTGCTTCTGCCAGTACACACTCGAGTAGTCTCAGTAAAACTTGTCTGTGTTCAGCTGTCTCCCTACCATATTCTCCCAAAGACTAGAACAAAGAAATGTGAATTTTAAGATCTCTCCTCTTAATTTTTAAACTAGTGGGCAGTGCCCTTTACTCCTGAGATTGCTTGACAAATGTTACTGTGCTCTTCACTTCATGCTTGGGCTATTAGAACGATCTTACATGTTTTTGTAAGACTTAGTAGCTTTGCCCTGAATGCTAGCATGTTGAAGTAGCGAGACAAAATAAAATTTTCAAGAAAAAGGTCTGATAGAATACATAGAACTTTGTGTGTCTCTGGGGTTGCATTTGTATTTTCCTTTCCAACTCTGTTTACCTCAGGCTAGTGAATGAAGAACGAACACTGGAAGTAGAAATAGAACCTGGAGTGAGAGACGGCATGGAGTACCCTTTCATTGGAGAAGGTGAGTAGTGATGATTTTATCACAGCTCTTTATGCCTGCTTGTGGCTATCTCTCACTTCTGCCTTCCTGCATGTCGTATATGGCGGCATAGTCAATGAATAGGTAGTTTCTACAGCCAGTTTTAGGATATTATGACCAGTTAATCACCGAATCGTTAGCATTGCTATTTATCCTTTGAATATTGTGGCCAAAAGTTACTATCAGGTTGCCTAAGCTTTATCAAAATTTAGCATGTCCAGATTTTAATGGATTAGTTTTAACTTGGCAATAAAGGAAGATCCGTAATTCTAGTTGAGATGTTAACTGCCTCCGGCTGCTGAGGACCTTAGGGTGCGTGTATGTGATATTCTGTGTCTGGATCTTCTCCGACCAGGTGAGCCTCATGTGGACGGCGAACCTGGGGATTTACGGTTCCGAATCAAAGTTGTCAAGTAAGTAAGTAACTGCTTTTCAGGTGACTCAGATTACAGAGATAATATTTATAGACGTTTTCCTCTATTAGAGCATAAGCAGTTATTTATAATTGGGATTTATAACGGGGATTTAGCTCAGTGGTTCCAGCGCCTGTCTTGCAAGCGCAAGGACCCGGGTTCGATCCCCGGTAACCACACACCATACTGGGCGTGGAGACTCACACCCAGCAGCAACCAGTACCACATACCACAGTGCCGGGCGTGGTGGCTCACGCCTGTCATCCCAGCACTTGGGAGGCAGAGGCAGGAGGATTGCTGTGATGTGAGTTTGAGGCTGAGCTCAGGGCCAGCCTGAACTACAAAGCGAGACCCTGTCTCAAAAAACCTAAAAAAAAAAAAAAAAAACTGCTTTTCTGAAAATTTGGGCTTCGGGGTGGGGATTGAGCTCCAGATATTATTGATGTAGGGCTTATAAACCAAAGCAGTGTTAGAAAGAGGGAATCGAAACATAAGGAGCTGTTTTACTTTAAAGGTTGACAGGAAGGGGAGCAAAAGAGGGCTGTGATTTCTAGCTGATGAACTATGGCACCATTCACGAATGGGAGGCTTCCCCATTGAAAGGAGCTTCTATTACATAATGTGCAGCTGCTCCATTTATAGGCTTCTCTTCGGTGTGACGTGCTGCTTAGACGGTCATTTTGTCCAGATCTTGGGCTTTCTTGTTCATTGTTTCTCTCTTGTTACGAGTAAGAAACTAGAGAGTCTGCTCCTCTAGGGATTGATTAGAGCAGGGTTTGCACTGGAATATGGAGAAGGAGCCCCCTCTGCAGAGGACTGTCCCCTGCCCATCTGTGATCTCCCGGCTTCTCTCCCTGCCTCTCCTTGTCATTTCCTTCAGCGACGGAAATGTGTGCTGTGCCCTCAGTGAGCCCGGAACCGTCCCGAGTCCTGGTCTCTGCCCAGGTCCCCCTCTTCTCACTTTACCTCATCTTTAGTCCCCACTGGCCTCCGGGTCCAGCTCAGCGAGCCATGCAGACCTGTGTCGACGCCTCTCTCCCGACCCTACTGCTGCACTGGGAGTTTTCCTTACGTAGCTTGTTTTCCAGTGATTGTAACTTCCTTAAGAATAAGATTCAGTAAGATAAATAAGGTTTTGAAACCTCAAGGCTGCACCGAAAGTGTGGCTAAGTGCTTGTTTGAAAGAGTTCCTTTGTATTTTTAGGCATCGCATATTTGAAAGAAGAGGGGATGATCTGTACACAAATGTGACAATCTCGCTGGTTGAATCTCTCATCGGCTTTGAGATGGACATTACTCACTTGGATGGTCACAAGGTAGACAAACCAATTTTCCTTCCTTTTTGAAGCCTTTTAAAAGCTCTCATGTGAGGCGCCATAAATTATTTCAGCCACTTCACTGCTTTAGAGCCACAGCGATTAATTTTTTACTACTTATTTGCTTGCATTTTTTCTCTGTATTTTAAAAACATCTGTACCTCTCATCCCTTCTTTGCTGAGCTGTGACGTCCTGTACGTGCAGGAAGCTGTGCCGCGCCCTGTGGTAGCCAGCCCACACTAGGGCTTTCCTTTTGCTTTCTAGGTACATATAACCCGGGACAAGATCACCAGGCCAGGAGCCAAGCTATGGAAGAAAGGGGAAGGGCTCCCAAATTTCGACAATAATAATATCAAGGGCTCTTTGATAATCACGTTTGATGTGGATTTTCCAAAAGAACAGTTAACAGAGGAAGCAAGAGAAGGTATGGCGCACAAGGAGTGGGTGTGGGTATGTAGGGGTGTGTGTGTGCAATAGGAGAGCAAAGTGGTGGTGAAAAGAAAAGCGTCCAGTGACATAAGACATCAGCTGTTAGTGCTAGCATAACACGTAATTCACTAGCAGTGAATTTGTCTTTCTCCTTAAAGGGAGTAATAAGAATCCTACCATTGCTGTGTGAAAGGTTGTATACCTGGGCTTTGAAGTCAAGGGAGTGAGAGTTGTATGGGAGTAAAACTAAACCACTTAAAATGAACGAGCTAACCTAAACTAAAGAGGAGGATGCCTTGGGGTGGGGGCTGGTGCCTGGTTGGAAAGAAGGCCCAGTTTGGGACATTTAAGTAATTAATAAGAAAAGGCCAGGGATTTAGTTCAGTGATTCCAGCACCTGCCTTGCAAGTGCAGGGGCCATGCCTCAATTTCCGGTAACCATGTACAACAACGCCGGGCTCACAATGCTGGCAACTCACACCCACCAGCAACCAGCACCACATACCACAGTGCCGGGCGTGGTGGCTCACGCCTGTCATCCCAGCACTCGGGAGGCAGAGGCAGGAGGATTGCTGTGATGTGAGTTTGAGGCTGAGCTCAGGGCCAGCCTGAACCACAAAGCGAGACCCTGTCTCAAATAAATAATAATAATAAGAAAAAAGTGGTGGAAGATATTAAAAATTGCAAAGAGGACAAAGAAGAAGAAATGAAAGACTTAGCTGGAGAGTTTTTCTTCTCATACTGTGTGGTATGAAGGCCTGAGAAACAGCTGTGGTATCATGGTTACTTATTGCGCATGTGTGGACAGCATCTACTGTGGTGACACTGGAGATTGGCAGTTTGTTTCGTTCAGCTCTGGTTGTCACAAGCCTTTTGAGCCTTCTGCTGGAACTTGCTTTTTCAACTCTTACAAAAGTTAGATTTTTTTTTTTAATATAGTCATTGTTCGTTCTTTCCCCAGGCATCAAACAGCTTCTGAAACAAGGATCAGTGCAGAAGGTATACAATGGACTGCAAGGATATTAAGAGTGAATAAAATTGGACTTTGTTGAAAATAAGCGAATCGGCGATATTTATTACCTGCAGGGGTTTTTTTGTGTGTGGTTTTGTTTTTATTTTCAAATGCAAGTTTAATTTTTTTCCCAATGGTCATCATGATGTGAATAAGAGGGCCTAAGAATCTGTCCATTTGTGTTCAGACAAGAACGACCAAGAAAATGGTTAACTAATACCTCTCCCTTTGGGGATATAATGTCTGGTGCTGCCACCTGAATTTCAAGAATTAAAGCTGCAAGAAGACTGTTAAGAACAAAAGAAATAATGTAAAGGGTCGGAAAGAATTGTTAGTTACTTTGTTCGAAATGCCAACTGGAGAAGTCTGTTTTTAAATACATCTTATTATTTTTTCCTTGAGTCCTGTTTCTTTTCACCTGTGAGCCACTTGGGTTTTCCTCTTCCCACCAAGCAAGATGGACAGAGGAGCAAAGGGCTGGTGAGATGCAGTCCCCTGCTCCATGAACACTGGCCGCTTGTAGTAGAGAGCTTGAAGAAACGGAGTAGATTAGAGAACCAGGTATAAGCATCAAGATTATACAGAGACCTAATTGTCCTTGAGAAAGTATATTTTCTCTCATTTGAAAACAATAAAATCTGATATGGACACTTTATTGTTGAGAAAGAAATTTCCTGTATATGACAATCTCAGTTGACCTCATGAACTAGGCACTCACTGGCTGTGAAAAATGAACTTAAAAAGTAGACTTGCGGATGGCCTGTGCTTCCAGTGGCGTCTCAGAGGGCGTAGGACTGGAGCGCATTTGGCTCTTGTACCGCACTTACTTTCTCACCTTACATACCTGCGTCACTCTCCACTTCTCATGCATATTGGCCTTCTTGCCTCCTCGAATATGTTTCTGTGCTCTTGGTGCAGCGTGAGCGGAGCTGCCCTCCAGCCACTGGTGCACCTCCGCTAGAGTTCCTCCCTTGGGCTGTACAGCAGCCAGTGCTACTACTAGAAGGTACAAGAAACACCGTGAATCCTTACCCAGGCGTAGCGGGCTTTCTGTACATGGAACTTTCTTTATGAATTGAATTGCCTCTGGTTGAGAGGCTCTTAGAAAGGATCACCCACATTTCCTCTTATGTACGTATATTTTAACTCAGAATTCTTTTTTTTTTTTTTTTGAGACAAGTCTCGCTTTGTAGTTCAGGCTGGTCCAGAACTTAGCCTTGAGCTCAGTAATCCTCCTGTCTCCTGAGTGTTGGGATTACAGGTGCGAGCCACCATGCCCAGCATTGTTGTGTGTGGTTACTGGGGATCAAACCCAGGCCCTTGCCCTCGCCATGCAGTCACCGGAACCACTGAGCTAAATCCCCAGCCCTTAGCTCAGAATTCTTGATCATTATTTGGACTTGCTTTTCATTATTTCCACTTTCCCAGTATATATACGAAGAGCTAAAGTTACTGTCCTTGGCAAGAAAGATCTCATGAAGATGGTGCTCTCCCTGTGACAAATGCTAATGGCTTTGTCATCCTTTTTAGCCTATCATGTAACTCTAAGTCATGGCCGTGATATAAGATCTTCCCTCATGGGACTGCACTTCGATTCTCTGAGGCACATCGTAAAGATTCCTGTTAACACCCCATAGACTTTCTGTAGTGAACCAAAGTGACCTGTGATGGTGAGTGGTATACGTGAACCCATGCTGGGTCCTGGGCCAGCTCTTTCACCTCCAGGCGCTCGGCGTCCTGATCATAACTGAGGAACTGCGCATCTGCTCTCCTCCTCCTTAACATCGTGGACATGCTGAGCAACGCTGTACCCGCTCTGCATTCTGGGATTGTGTCCAGCCCAGACACCATGAGTTTCTTCAGTGTTGTGTGTCTTGTCATCAATCAGATCCCTCTCGGTCTGCCATGCCTCCTTCCTGATGTTATTCTACTCTTGATATTTCAAACGTTATTTGTTCTGACAGAATACAAAGAAAATGGGATGTTTTATCCACCACTGTGACCAGTACGTATATGTTCTAGTCAAACTTGCGTTCAAATTCGAGTTCTGTCACTTAGTGTGCTTCCATGCCTCCATCAGTACAATGCTGTCATTAATAATATCTATTTAAGAAATTCTTGAATAATTAAACATTTCCAGCTGAGATACCTCTCTAGAGACAGACAGGCAAAGGGAGCAAGTTTGTATCTCTATGGTGCTGAGGTTTAGAAAAAGTATTTTTCTATTTCCTTCCACCTGCAATACACAATGCTTACCTCCAGATGGCGCTAAAATAACAACTGTAGAGTCCACCCTGCAGCCCCAGACTTTTTGAAGTCATTTTCTGGTTATTGCTGTTAGGTCAAGCTAGGAAGCGAACCATATGATTATAATTTTCAATGAGACCTCAAATAGTCTACTTTGACTGCCCCTCCTTAGCATCTCTTAATCCTGGAAGGCAGATTAGACTCCACATGGGCTATGTTTTGGTCTGGAGCTTGATTTGGCCAAAAATAAAAATAACAAAATCAACTTAAAAAAAAAAAAAAAACAAAAGATGACTCCTGAGAATTAATAACAGTTGTGGAGGCTTCTAAGGCAGTAATCAGAAATAAATCATGTATTTGAACCTGCTTCTTTTCAAGCAGGGGCGTTAGGCTGGGAGAGCAGGGTATGTGGGGAACAAGGTCCCAAGCTAGGCGGTGAAGCTTCATCTTGTCATGGAGGTCCCTGGGGATGAAACGGAGGCGCTTGGGGAGTTCACGCCTCAGCAACTGTGTCTGGACGTGCTGTTGGGCAGTGTCAGTCTGGAAGTGAGGTCGGCTCTGCTGCACGGTATTCTCAGTCTTCGTCGGTTCAGTACTTGGGTGTTCAGTGTCTCCGGAAGAGCTGGAATACTGCATGCTTCCTGGGTGTGCGGTCACAGAGCTTCTGCAGCTATAACAGGCCTGTCAGTCCACAGAGTCCCTCCAGAGAGGCCGGACATATCTGTGTTAGAGCCAAAGCAACTCTGGGCTCTGGTAGGATGTTTGAGGTGAAGGAAGCCACTTACCCTGGGGACAGAGTTGGGGGACACCAGCGTTGGCCAGCAGCACTCTTGGGTGTTCGCTTGAATTCACGTCACCCAGTGCAGTCACAAGGGTCTTGTACGAAATTCTGTGGGCAGAGGAATTGTAACAAACTAAGAGATGGAGAAAAGGTCTAAACATCAGAGCCATTGTAAGAAGCTATAAACCTTCCAATAGTGAGTTGCAGGCTTTATATCTGAGTTAACTCCTCTGTAATTTGTGCTTTGTGTATTAAGGGATTCTGATGTTGGCTAGAATAGGGGTCATTGTCTAATTCTGCTCAGTAATTGCTATGCAGGAGAAACCAGAGCATCACATGAAGCAAGGGGAGACCCTCACGACCCCATAAAGATGACACCCCAGTTACTGTGATATGTAACACATGTCCCTGCTGTGCAGGCGGTTAACACAGCAGCGCTTCCTGTTCCACACAGCTCTGCAGTCTGGACTGGGCTTACAGAAAACACTTTGCTCTCCTTGGCGTCCGCTGGGCCAGCTTGGAGCCTGGGGACCGGAATCATTTACCTGGACTCTTCTCACACACCTAGAGCTGATTTCCCTTCACAGAGGTGCTTCCAAAGGCTCGCTGTATTCTAGGGAAGGGAAATCAGACCTCATATGAGGCAGAAGAACCTTTAAGGTAGGTCCTGAAGCAGTACGTAGACCTGCAGATAGAGCTGCAGCCAGGTGATAGGGTGACCATATACCAAGCAGCCTCTGAGACCCTGGGACATCAGAGTAGCGATGGAGCAGCCACTTACTGCTCACAGAGGGTGAGGGAGAACCGGAAGCTCTGCCATGAGCACCAACCCCCACGGGAGGCCTTGCCATGGAGGAGAGACGCTGAGGAATGCTCCACCAGAGGCAGATGCGTATGGACACTTCTGCCGACTGCTTCTGCTTCGAGTCTATTCTAGTGTCGTTTTACTTCCCCCTTTCGATTGACCCCAGGTCTGTGAGTCTCTGCTTTTCTTTCTTCCCCAAACAGGAACTTTCAGTACTTCTGCCAGCAGGGGGAAAGAAGGCCTATGGTCCCCAGTGCACAGAGGAAGTGGCCAAAATCGCACTGAGTGGAAGAGAGTGAGTGCAATAAGCAGAGGGCTTTGGGTTAAAGCTTTCATCTGGTATAAAAGATGTCTAGAAGGAATCGCAAATTTCCTCAGTGGAAATGTAAACTGCAAACAGTGCACTCTATTGATTCACGCATGTAAGTAGCTCCTCTGTGCAGGGGGCACTGGGGAACCAAGGAAGCTGCTCCAGCCCCTGAGCAGTGGCCCAGTCAGTGCAGCCTGGGATGAAGGCCTGGGCTCTACCCCACCCTCTGCAACAGGTCCCTGAGCTCAGACCACCTTCCAACGCTGAATCCTCCTCACCCAGTGTTGGCTGAACATTGCTGGCTCATGGGGAGATGTCTAATGGTGCACTGTGTCTGGGATGGAGCCCTTTCCTCTGCTCAGTCACTTCCCCCATCCTCCCTGTCTTGCTTACTCTTCCCTTGTTGCTGAGGCAAAAATACTCAACACTCAAAGTTAAAGGGAAGAAGGTGTACTAGCTCAGTTTCTAAAGGTTTCAGGCCGTAATCAGCTGACTCCTCAGCAGGCGGCATGGCAGAGCAAGCAAGAGGATGACTCTGATCTTTCTGTCCCTTGCATCTTATCCAGGCTCCTTAGGGTGGGCAGCACTCATGCTCTTAATCCTGCTGCCCTTGTGCCTATCGTTGCACTACTAATCAATTCCAGTCACACTCTAGATCCAGCCACCCCTGAAGAAGCTCCACCTATGACCGCATGAGACTGTGGAGGGGAGATCTAAACAAAGCTGTGACATTTTCCCCAGACCTCCCAGAGACTCATGTGTATCCTTTTATGCAAAGTTGTGCCCGGCCATCAGGTAAGTTGGAAACGCTATAAGCTTGACTTTGGGCTCTGAGAGATAACCTGTTCCTTGGTTTATCTGCATAGCATAAGCTTCAAGCCACATTTATTCAAATGACTAATAAAATCCCTTGATTGTGGAAAACATTTGGTATGGTGCTCCTTCACAGAAAGAGAGAGAGAGAGAGAGAGAGAGAGAAGAAAGCACCATTGTTATGGCCCTATTTCCAGAGCAGGACCCCTGGCTCTGCCCTGAAACAGCCTGGTCTACAAGTAGAAGGCACGCACATGCACACATGTGCATGTAGGAAAGAAAGATGGCCTCCTCCCTGGGGTTGTGGCTCACTGATGCTGGTGGGTTATAACTTCTCAGAAGCGGGGTTCACAGTGACCTGGTGGGGAGTAAAAAGGACAGGTGACACTGAAAGTGACACTCACCTGGCACTTCATGCTACACCTAGAAGACACCAGCCATGAATGGTTAAGGGAATGCTGGTGGAAATGAAAGGGCCCAGGCCCCACTCCCATTCTCTCCAGGCCCCCACTGTACCCTCTAACTCTGTTGGGGTTGTGTGGTCAATAGCTTCTCCCAGGACTTCAGTTTGAACTGTGGGCAGAGGACTCCTGAATATCAACCCGACTTTGGACTCTCCATTGCATCACCGAGTGCAGCAACCTTGAACTGTTAGCTTTGGATTTCCTACAAAGAGACCAATCTGCAGCCCCCTCTCTATAGTGCTTTGCTGCTCCTGGTCTGTTGGCTTAAACTTGCCTTACTAACCATTTCCTATCCCTTCTTATCCATGATGCTGCCAAATTTGTTTTGGTTGAATGTCATATATGTTTATGACTCATGCTCTACATTAGCTATTTATACTCAGGGGACATGGTTTTCTAAGAGTGATCAAGCAACATAAAGACTAGGAGAGCACACACCCTTTTTCAGGGTCCCTTGGCAGCCTATCCCTGGCATTGCTACTGACCCTGGCATTACTGCTTTGGATCCAGCTGCCTGTCCCTGACCATGCCTGTCCTTGGGCTTTACTCCCTTCTTTAAGGTGCTGCTGCCCAACCCTGGATCACATCACCTGCTCCACTTCTTACCCAAGATTCCTGCTGCTTACCCAGAATCCCACTGCTTACCCAGAATCCTCCTGCTTACCCAGAATCCAACTACTTACCTGAAATTCTGCTGCTTACCCGAGATCTTGCTATTCCCTCTCTGCCCCTGGGCCAAGCTGGCTGTCCCTGGTCCTCACTTTCTCTCCAGAGCACTACTTTCTGCAACTAGACACTGACAATGCCATTGGATATTACTCCTTGCCTTGGGCACTGCTGCCTGCCCCTGGGGGTGACTTTCTCCACCAGAGCACTCAAACCTGTCTCTGGGCATCACTGCATGGGTCTAGACTCATTGCCTGCCCTGAGAGACCCTCGTTTGTTCCTAGGCACAACTCTCTTCTTTGCAGCACCACTACCTGCCTCTGGACACTGTGTCTGCCTTGGGCACCACCGCCAGCTGCTGGACACGGCTGCCTGACCTGACACTTCCCTTTTCTTCATGTCATCACTACCTCTGGACACTGCTGCCTGCCTATGGACACCAGTGCCAACCCCAGGATGCCACTTCCTTGTTCGGGGCACTGTTCCTGCTCCAGGGCCTGCACCACCTGCCCCTGGTCACTGCTGCCTGCCATGGACACCACCGCCTCTCCCTGGGCACTGCTGGCAGCAGCCTAATGGGCTTTCTCTTTTCCCACTGCTCTCCTGTGTAAACTGGAAGATAATGTCTTCGGCATCACAAGCTATCAGCAACCCTCACGACAAAGACCCCAGGGGACAGCACCTCTTCTGTTTTTACTGGAAGAGAACTCAGACGTTGCTCCAGGAGACAATTCCAACAGACAGACATTGTGCTCTTCCAGTTGGCCCTAGGAGCTCCAGCCCCTGACTCCACACCCAGGAGTTGGGTTCTGCCCCTGAAGGTCCCCAGCCTTCCTACAGGTGGTCTGTCCACATGTCCCTCGATCATTAGCCACAGGGCAGAGAGAGAGAGAGTCCAAGGCCCTGGGGGTACACCAAACATGCTAACCATCTGTGTACTCTGTGCTATGGAACTAGGAGAGGGAGTTCCAGCTTGTAGAAGCCTCAGGATGTGAGCAAGCAAGAGCTTGTTGATCAGGTGACAGGTTAATATTTGTGTAAATCTAAAGGAAACAAAACAAATAGTGCACTGGTAGGTTATTAATAATATTCCGCCACAGAATCACATTAATGGAAATAATATTAAATGCAAAGTTTAGGACAGGAAGTTTGGAGTGGAAATTGTGATTTTTAAAAGAAAAAATGGCTTTTCTTTTTATTTTACCTCTTGTTGATGTCACCACGATTTAACTAAGTACATCTGTTTGAGGACTGCGGGATCAGGCAGTGTGGGGCTGAAGATATAGACCTGGTCAAAATTCTACGTCTACCTTTCTTCCACTGTACAAATACTGTGCAGAAGTCATGGTATAAGAGACACAGAGAGGGAAAGTTAGGTGATAAGGATTCTTGATTGAATTTTTTCTTGGTCTGTATTTGCTATATTATTTGACTGATGGATATGCTTTTAATTTTTATTTCAATCACCATATTTTCAACCAAGAATTTCTATTTGACTCTTGTTGAGATCTGCCCTCCCCATCCTCTTGGCTTTGACAGTGGATACCAGGGCCAAATTTCATGTCTTCCTTGGCTAGACATCAGTGGATGACACTTACAAGGACTGAGAAAGACCTGGAGGAAGAGGTTGCCCTAGAAAGGCCAGCGGAGCACGGCACTGCCCTGAGCAGCTCAGAAGCACAGGGTCCAGGTTCGCAGGGTCTTTCCATGCCCACTTGACTTTGCCAACATAGTTCTTCCAACAGGATACCCATCTTTTTCTCTTCTCATGTCCAAATCCTTTCCATTTCCTTCAGCATCAAGTTCAAGGTGCTCTCTCATCGTCTTTCCTCTCCCCTGCCTGCCCACAGCTGAAGTGAGTTTCCCCGTCTCCTGCGGATGCATGTAGCACTAGGTTCCTCTCACAGTCTACTTCAGATTCACAGGACCTGCTGTATGACTTGCACGGGCTGGTGCAAAATAGAGACGTAGCTCTCCTCGTTAAAAAAATGATTAAGAACTTCAAGACAGTGGTAGCAGAGTACTCCAAGAACCAAAGGCTCCTCTAGCGGCAGGACCCAGGGCTCTGCACGGGACACATTCCTGGACAGCTGCCTCAACGACTTCACTTGGAAGCTCCAAGCGAAACTGAGAGTCCTGCCAGGCAAGCAGGGTCTCTGAAATGCCTGTCAGGTCTCCTCCCCGGAAGCTCTCCAACTTCTCTCCTCCCCTTCCTGAGTGGAGTTCCAGGGCTCAGTTGGTGGCTTTCTGCCTCGCTGACTGATTCTTGGCCGAATGCTCCACGTTCTGAGCCTCTCTGACTTGTGCTTGCTGTCCTCACCCTTGAGCCTTGTCTTATTTCCTTGGATTGACCATACAGGCAACAAGGAAAGATCTGTCAGTTATTCTCCTAGAATTTTACTCTCTCCCTTTCTCTGTCTGGTTCCTCTGGTTGCCAAAAGTTGCCATATTCAGCCCTGTCACCTACATGACTGCACATTGGTGCAAAGAAATCTACCTACAAGTCTTTTACCGGTTATGTTACTGCTTTGTAAGGGGTAATATAGCTGCTTACCTGATGAATATCACATGTTCAACCATATTTAATGCTCTAAATAATCCTGTGAGGTATGTGCTAGTACAACTATGCCCTCCACGTGTAAGTACAATGAGACTCGGAGAGGTTAAGTAATTTGCCCAAGGTAATAAAGCCAAGGAGCCTCTCCTTAGCCACTGGGCTGCACCACCTCTGTGTGCAGAGTACATGAAGGCAAAGATTACATTTAGTCTGTCATATTCCCCATTGACCTCTGTACCCTCAGTACAAATGTGTCATGAGGACTGAAAGAACGCCCTTTACTGGTAGCTTACCCCATGCCAGGCTTTACCCTGAGCATTTTTCTCACCCTGTGCCAGGCTTCATTCGATTCTCAGCATATCTCTACTTAGCCAGATTTCATTGTCCCTATTTAACAGGTGAGGAAACTAAGGTCAGCAAGATTTAACCTCTAGTTACATTACATAACTGGTAAACAGTCGGCCGGAGCTTGGACTTGGGTCTGTCCTGATTCCACCTGCGGAGCTCTTAAGATGCTCTGCACTCCACCTCCCACCCATCTGCCCCCGCCCCGTCTCACTCATCTGCCTGCTTGGATCTGTCTTCCCCACGGCCTCAGTCACTAGCAGAACCCGAGTCCTGGAGGCTCGGCCTGTTCCATAACCCACTGAATGACTTGGCATTGAATGGCATAGTCACAGTGCAGACTGAGGAGGTTGCCCACATTTTCCACCCTGGCCCGTCCATGATCTGTATTCTCTCCCTTTCAAGTTGTCATCTTCCAGTGTCCTGGTACCTTCTGGGGTTCGAACAAGAGCAACTGAAGCAGACTTCTGACCCTTGAAATGCATTCAAGAGGCCAAACATCAGAAAGTAAGGGAACACTGCCAGCTGAGAACCTTTTCAGGATCAAGGTGCGCAGGCAGCCTCGCCCATCTCCCAGGTCTTCATGAGCAGCTACTTCTGTCTCAGCTCACATTCAAGATGCCTTATCAAGACCCTCCGTGGAGACGGCGGTCTACGTGTTGGCTTCATTAAGGGCTCAGATTAGCCTCTAGAAACAAAGAGAAATCTGTCCTATCAGTGGCAATATGCAAACAGCTGCCCTGTAACTGTCCACTTGTATGCACACCTGCATGCACAACCCCCCCACGAATATAGAACTAATTTGACTCCTAGTCATACAGTGACATCCTACTTCTTAATCACTGGTGCCAGTCTTGCCTGTTCAGTACCAGGATGCGGTGTCTCGGAACAAATTCACATGAGCAGTGACTGAAGGCACAGGGACAATGAAGGCTGCAGAAGGGGGCAGGATTCTGCCTGGATGTGTCCAATCTGGAGACCAGGCATTTAGTCTGTGCGGTTGATTTCAGCTGTGGTGAGGTTACAAGGAACACAAGTATGGAAGGAAAAGCTGTCCAGGAGCTAGAAAGATTCAACAGTGGAATGTGCCGTCAGAGCAGAAGGGCGCCTGAATGGGAGTGTTCTCACGCAGCCCCCAGACTCTAGAGGGAGGGTTTACATCACATGGGAGGCTGCTCCGCAGCACTCCACTCTGTGGTGAAGTAGAGCTTGTGCCGATGGGCAGGAGGCAAGTGCTGGAGACTGGAGGTTCACTAAGAACCTTCTCACTCGGGGACTGTTCCCCTGGATTTCAGGGGGCCAAAGGGGAGAAGCACAGTCTGCACTCCTCTCAGGTGTGCCCAGGGGGCTGTCCTGATGCACTGCAGTCAGGCTCAGCGGTGAACATCTGCAGAACAATTTTATACCTTTCCTCAGTGCCTAGCACAGTGTTAAGTGTCCAAGAAATCATTCCAAAGTCAATAAGTGTGTCCAGAGAATAATTTAACAATGGATCCACGAAGTGTTAAATATCAGGCTGGGGATTTAGCTCAGTGGTTCCAGCACCTGCCTTGCAAGCACACGGTCCTGATTTGGATCCCCAGTAACCACATACACCAATGCTGGGTGTGGAGACTCACGCCCACCAGGAATCAGAACCACCTACCACAATGCCGAGCGTGGTGGCTCATGCCTATAATCCCAGCACTTGGGAGGCAGAGGCAGGAGGATTGCTGTTGAGTTCAAGGCTGATTTCAAGACCAGCCTGAATTACAAAGCAAGACCCTGCCTGCGAAGAAGAAGGAGAAAGAGAAGGAGAAGAATAAAGAAATGTTAAATATCAAGTTACTCTTGAAAGGGTCCATTCCAATCTCAATAAACCACATGCTGGATTAAAAAGTGCCCAAATTTAATAAGACACCATGAGTTACGTGGCTCCAGTGGCCTTGGGATAAGCTTTAAGGGTAAGGTCATGGCTCCTCTGAAAAACATGTGTGGAGGCCCAGCAAGGGCACCCTCTGGCCCACTGGAACCCAGTTCATCTCTCATCCTCCAAAGAGTTACTCAGCTGCTCTGAAGGTATCAAAGGTAATGACAGAAGCTAGCAGGACAGATGGATTCTCTGCAGCACCTGGCATTTCCCTGAAAAACATCTAACTAGGACTAGA
>PVIR01018444.1:0-33372 GCA_004026965.1 Petromus typicus | reverse complement strand
AAAAAAAGAATTATCTGTCCTCAGATATCAGTAGTGCCTAGGTTGAAAACCTGTGCTAAATAAGATAAAAGTTACAGTAATACCTATTTCCTAAGATTGTTGTGAGCATTAAATGAATTAAAATATGGTTAGAATAATTCTTAGCACTTAGTAACTACTATGTGTTAGTGGTATTTACTGCTGTTATGAATGTTTTCACTTCATATAAAAATACTAATATTTAAAAATCTCATAAATAGTCTTAATGGTTTTCAGATGCCTTGTAATAGTTTTCCATAAATTTTGTATCCTGCTAATAAACTTTTACTTCTTCCTCCAACAGATGAAATTAAAGCAGAAATAGAAAAGCAGAGGTAAGCATTAGAACTTTCTCTTTGTTGAATATAGCACAAATAGTACCCATCCCCCCTGCCTCTTTTTTTTTTGGTAATACTGAGCGTTAACCCACAGTTCCTCTTTAGGGTGACTTACATCCCTAAACACCCACCTCCTTTTCATTAATTTCAAGACAGAGTCTTGCTAAGCTGCCCAGATGGAGCACAAACTTATGATCCTTCCTGCCTCCGCCTCCCACGTTGCTGGTGTTAGAAGTGCGTGCTCTCTCTTTCTGTACTCCTGGTCTGGCCATCCCTTCCTGTGCATGTTTTCTCCTGTTTCTAATCCTCAAGAACAACACACACTCTGCCAGCACAGAACATGGTCAGAGTGTTTGAACTAGTGCTGGGTTAATAAGTTCCTGGCTCAGTGTGCACACTTGGAGGAAAAGTTACAAAAGATCACAGTAATGGCATTATACCCTTTTTTTGAGAGAAGAGGCAGAGAGAGGCTGACTGTGTAAGTGGCTGCTGGTGATCTTCATGGTCTGAGGCCAGTTAGTGACATTTTAGAACTATAGCTGAATCACGGCTGCTACTAGGATGCTGTTCATTCAGGTCAATAATCAGAGAGGCCTTGCTCTCTGCCACTGCTCTGAGAGTGGCCCTTTGATGGTTTCCTAAAGTTGCATGTATTCAATTTTTTATACAGTAGCTCCAAGATATGGTTTGTAGACACTTTTTTTTTTTCCAAGACAGGGTCTCACTT
Organism: Petromus typicus; assembly: GCA_004026965.1. Lineage (NCBI taxonomy): Eukaryota > Metazoa > Chordata > Mammalia > Rodentia > Petromuridae > Petromus > Petromus typicus. The sequence goes on along the minus strand of PVIR01018444.1, from coordinate 32,289 downwards.
TGTGGTTCAGGCTGGCCCTGAGCTCAGCCTTGAAGTCACAACAGTCCTCCTGCCTCTGCCTTCCGAGTGCTGGGATAACAGGTGTGAGCCAGCACTGTGGTATGTGGCTCTGATTGCTGGTGGGCGTGAGTCTCCACCCTGGCATTGTTGTATGTGGTTACCAGGGATTGCACCTGGGCCCTTGCACTTGCAAGGCAGGCACCACTGAGCTAAATCCCCGGCCTGTAGACACTTTTAATTAAATGACTGCCAATGTAATGGAAGTTAGAGTAAGATATAGGGAAAGCAGACTTAAAAAACAAAACATCTCTTCTCTGCCCTCCCTTGCTTTTCCTCCTAGGCTGGGCGCTGCAGCACCACCAAAGGCAAATTTCATCGAAGCTGACAAGTATTTCCTTCCATTTGAGCTAGCCTGCCAGTCCAAGTCCCCCCGGGTGGTCAGCACATCCCTTGACTGCTTGCAGGTACCATGTTTAAACTTGATGATATTAAGAGGTTCCCTTCAAGCCATAGGCAGTGCTTGTATAGAGGCACACTGGGCAGTCAGCATACCCTTGGAGGTGGAGAAAGGAGCAGTTCAGGTTACTCTTTGTGGAGATCTCATGGGGGAGGGAAGAAGGAGGGACCTGAGGTCCTTGGCTAAAATAAGAATTTGCTTCCATAGAAATATTTTGTTGTATTCTCTGATGTATGTTTTTCTAGCATTGTTTGAAATATTTGATGCATGTAAGTGCATAAAACACTTATATAGCCTCTTTCTTGGACTTAATACTTTCTTATGACTTAATACTTTTAAGTCATAATATAAAGCATAGGAATACAGTCACATTAGTTATTTATAGTAGTTGTGTGAATTAGTGAATTCTGAATTATATACAGGTTAGATTCTGGTCACAACATTTCTATCAGCTGATCAGTATGCAACTTTGTACTCTGTGCACTTGTTTTTTAAAGATACCTCAGTTAAATGTATTGTTCAACATTAATAGTTATGGACTTTCTTATCACAAAAAATAAAATAGGGACTTCAAGCACCAATAAAAGTTTCATCAACAATGAGAATCTATTTATCTTCATTAGAATATCTTCTAGAATATGTAAAAAGTAATAAAATATATCTTCCATCCACGTGTATTAAAATTTCTGTAACTGTACATATATACCTCTGATTTATTTCCCCCAAAGATTTTCAGCTGTGTGTTTGACAAGTGAATAAATAAATCTGTTACCAGTTAAAACTTTTAGTTGATAACATAGTAAGGATTGTTTCACAGGCAGAAAACATGTAAAACAGTTTTAAAATCTGAGCAAACCAGCATTCCATATCTACTTTAATAAATGGTTATTATTTTTGCCAATAGTAAAAAAAATATGTATTGTTAATGTATTAACATTGAACTCCTGGCAGCAACACTGTAACAATTAATTGTGCTCACTTAGGCAGCCAAAAACTGGCTAAAACTGGAACACTGTAACACATAATTGAACGAAGCTTATCTAACATATGTAGTTTCTCTAGAAGACACATCACTACCTTCTTTCTCTTAAAACTAGAAAACAGTGCAGCTTGTACCGAGGGCCATTCTGAAAAGCCAAATAAGACAAAAATGTGAAAAACATGGCATCAGAAATACTACAGAAAAAGACACATGCTGACCCTGGAAAACTGAAGTGTTTGTGAGCTAGGTCACATCCCCTGATTTCAGGTTTTCCACTGCTCTGCACATGTCCACAAGTAGCTACAAAAGTTTCATAAGTGTTAATTTAGGGTTTTCAAATACATTTTAGTGAATAGCTGCATTTAGAATACAGAATCTGCAAATGAGGCACAAGTAGCCTCATTATCAATGACATTTACAGATGAAGAAGCAGGAATACAAAAGTTAGGGTAACTTGTCCAATAATACACACGCGGTGAAAGACAGAAACAGGACTGCAACTCAGGTTTCCTAATTCCTAACCGAGCATTTCTGTATTTTCTCGAAGTCTATTCCTGAAGTTTCTCATGACCTCAAAGAGCATTTACTTTTTACTTCAGTGGCCTACCCCCATCAATGAAAAAATGTAATATGCATTTTAAAAATACTGAGAGATATACAATTTACCATTACTTTCTAGATCAGGAAGGGTAAATTGACTCTGTTATGACTACTTAGAGAGCTGTGTTGAAAAGATATTTACAGCTTGATTGGGTCTCTTGGGAAAGAGTGCTATCATCGATTGATTATGTCTGCTGGGACGCAAGACTGCAAAGTGGCAGTGGCATATCACATTTTTGGCATCCCTGATCTAATATTTACTCCATTAATTTCTCTTCTTTGACTTATACATTGAGAATTGATGACAGTTTTTCCTCAGAAGCAGCTCGTCCAAGTGAAAAGCCATTTTTCTAATTCAAGGTAATTTGTACAGATTGTTCTGTGTGAAACATCTAATGAGCCAAGAATCCATAAATGGCCAGCAAAGTCCTACTTCTATCCTAAAATATTTGATACTGTGAATGTTTTCTGAGGAAATTTTATGTATGTTTAATTTTAGTTGTTTTCCCTTCACAGTAAGATTTAGTTTGGGAAGCTGGTAGTAGTACTTAATTTTACAATGTGCTAAGAATAGCAGCTACTTGCATTGAGCTCTCAGCTTGTGCTGGGGCGGAGTGCTTTGCCCACATTATCATGTTTAATCTTTACAGTAATCCCTCAGACCCTTGCTTTTTTTTTTTTTTGAGACAGGGTCTCACTTTGTGGTTCAGGCTGCCTAGACCCTTGCTTTTGTCCTCGCTTTAGAATCCAGGAAACTGAAGCGTAGAGAATAAAGTGAACAGCCCAGTCCTAGCTCTTCTGGGCAGGAACTGATGAAAATGGGTAGATATTTAAGACTTTCTGACACCACATTTAAGTTGTTTCTTTTTTTCCTTTTGAAACAGGGTCTTGCTTTTGTAGTTCAGAGCTCACTATGTAGCCCAGGCAAGCCTGAGACTCCCAGCAATCCTTCTGCCCCTTCCTCCCAGTGTTTGGATTATAGTTGTGAGCCACCACACCCTGCATTATGATATGTGGTTGCCAGGGATCAAACTCAAGACCTTGCACTTGCAAGACAGGCTCTGGAACCACTGAGCTAAATCCCTGGCGCACATTTATGTTCTTAACCAGGGGTTATTAGCTATGGTCTGTGAGCCAAAAATGACATGCTTCCTATTTGGGCTTTTTGTTTTTTCCTTTTGTACTAAGAATTGAACCCACAGGTGCTGTACCATTAGGCTATATCCCCACCCCTTTTTATCTTGAAATAAAGTATCACTAACTTGCCCAGACTAGGGCAACTCTGAATTCTCCTGCTTTATCCTCCTGAGTAGCAGAGATTAAAGATGCATGCCACCATATCCAGTTGCTGTCTGCTTTTGAAATAAAATTTTATCAAAACAATGATAGCTTGGTATTCTATAAAAAAGAACTGTAAACTGGTGGTTTAAATGTCACATATTTATTTCTCAAAGTTCTAGCCACTATGTAGTCCACCATGAGGTTCTGGGTGATTTGCTTCCTAATGAAGACCTTCTCTCTGGCATAGAATGTCAAGCTAGCTAGATGGTTCTGATGAATCACTAAACCCATCCCATCATGAGGAACCCCACCCTCATGATTTTATGTAAGCTTAATTATTTCCCAGAGCCCCAAGCACCTAATACCATCACATTGGTGGTTAGAACTTCAACCTGTGGGTTTGGAGAAGGAAACAAACTTTGTATTTATGGCAGCAGCCATGTCTGTTCATTTCTGTATGTTGATAGCTGCTTCTGTGCCGTGATGACCAAGGTGAGTGATTGCAGAAGATGACAGGACCCACACAGCCTAAATATTTAGTATGTGGTCTTCTATAGAAAAAAATTGAGGGCCCTTGCTCTTAACTATTACTTGGGTTCTGACCTCTTTAATGACAGCAGTAGTCTGTTTCTAGAACTCCATGTATATATACATGTGATTTGTTCTGCTTTATTTCAGCCTACTGGGGGGGTTGGGGTTAAGGTGTATGGTCATCTTTCTTTTTAGAATATTGTTTTCTAGAATTTAATAGGTTCATTAGGATTTCTTTTTTTTAAGGTTTTTTTGAGACAGGGTCTCACTTTGTAGTTCAGGCTGGCCCTGAGTTCAGCCTCAAACTCACATCCCAGCAATCCTCCTGCCTCTGCCTCCCGAGTGCAGGGATTACAGGATGAGCCACCATGCCTGGCACTGTGGTATGTGGTGCTGATTGCTGCTAGGCATGAGTCTCCACGCCCAGTATTGTATGTGGTGACTGAGGATCGAACCTGGGTCCTTGCGCTTGCAAGACAGGCACCGGAACCACTGAGCTAAATCCCCGGCCCGAGGATTTCTTTATTTAGTATAGAATATACAAAATGTGTTGTCCCTTTTATGACATTAGAAAGTGGCTCAATGTTCTCTGGATTGCTGAATGAAGAGCTGTACTTTCCTTTGTGGCTGTCTTGCTAAGCCTGTTTGATTGGAATTTCCTAGAGCGAATGAGGAAATTCTGTCTTGGGAATGAAAGGCCACTGTGTAGGGGTCAAGTCAGGTTTGGGCAGAATGAACCTAGCTGCAAAACATGTCCATGCTGTGGCTTGTCATTCATTTAGCTTGGAGAGGTGAAGGGAGCAAAGATAGGTTCAGGGTTTGATTTGCTGAGCCCTTTCCCTCACATTCCCTCTCCCCACTGAGAGGGACACCCTGGAGACATCTCTGCTGCTGGTTTGTCGAGCAGGAAGGAGTCCCTGTATTCCTTTTGTTCAGATATTGGTCCACACACATGTCCCCAACCCCAGGGTTCAGGTAATGGGGACTGAGGCTAGTTTTACCTACCTAAAGTTTTCCTGGTCATATATTGATAATGAGGTTTTAAAAAAATTATCCTTCTAAAATATTCACATTTCTTCAATTTAGAATTATATACATATATTACTGTTACTAAAGTTCATGCATTATAAACATAAAAAATAAAACTTTTCTTTTTGGTATTGGGGTTTCAACCTAGGGCTCTGTGCATACTAGGTCAGTGCTTTACCATTAAGTTAAATCCCCAAACCTTTTAATTTTTATTTTTTGAAATAAAATCTCAATAAATTATGTAGGCATTCCTTATAATGCCTCCCCAGTAGCTGGGAATTCAGGTATGTGTCACCACAAGGATAAAATTTTTAAAGGACAAGATAAAAATTAGAACTGTTTTCTTCCTACTTTTCAATGGAATTTGTTGGAAACCATTGGTCTGAGTTCAAATATCATAAACATTATTTTTTGGACTTATTTCTAGAAATCTTTGTGTACATTTAAAAGTGAATTTAAATGGTTTGTATGTTGTTCTCTTTTTAAAAGTTTGTAGAACTTTACACATAAGTCTGAAGTACCTTGGACCACCATAAAATCAGTTGCCCACTTGTGTTTGTAATTCTTTCTTCTGTTTCCTTTTTACTTTTGTCTATGAATGTCACCTGTACAAATGTTTTTACAGTTTACTTTTTATACTGAATAGTATTCCTTTGTGTAGTGGGTCTTCCTCCTCTGTGCTTCTTCATCTCAGGTGCAACCATGGATTGAGATAAAGACATCTGCAGGGTGGGCAGAGGGAAGGAGAAGGTGGGGGCTGGGGTGTCTACAAATCACACAGGGCACTACAGGTCCTAGTCAATTTTGGCTTTGATCTCCCACCCATAAAAAGGTAAACTCTGAGAAACAAAATCATATCTGCTGTATCTGCTGTGGTATCCATAGTACCTGGAGTGTCTGGCACAGAAAAGGATGAGAAAGTAAAATTTGAAAGTCTCATAGGATACAGGAATTCTGCTCTTTCTTCAGTTCTGTATCACTGCACAGTTGGGAGGTAAAATCATACTGAAAACCCCTTTCCTGGGCCGGGGAGTTAGCTCAGTGGTTTTGGTGTCTGCCTTGCAAGTGCAAGGTCCCAATTTCTATCCCCGTAGCCACATACAATAATGTTGGGTGTGGTAACTCACACCAACCAACAAGCTGCTGGGCGTGGTGACTCATGCCTGTAATCCCAGCTCTCCGATGGCAGAGGCAGGAGGATTGCTATGAGTTCCAGGCTTACCCGGACTACATAGTGAGCTTCTTTAGTCAAGGTCCTATTTCTGCTCTCAGCCATTCTCCTTATTTGTTTTTCTGAGGTATTTTTGTTTTGTTTTGTTTTGAATGGTGGTACTTTGTAGCTAGTGATGGGGGAAAGTCTGAGAAATTAGGGTCAAGACTACAAGATGGCCTCTCTTTCTGTCAGAGTGTTGACAGATCTGTAGGTAACCTCAGGAGTGCTTGTCTCTGTGCAGACAGAAGCAAGAATATGACCATTTAGAAGCCTAAAAGAATAAAGAACAGAACAGCATTTTTAAGAATCTTCACCTGCTCACTAATAGCAGGGAGTGCCTTAGAAGTCCGGAGCCCTCTATCTGTCAGCCATCAGAATAACCTGGGGAGTCTTAAGAATAACATTGATTCCTAGGCTCTGCCCCTAAATTTCTGGTTCAGGAAGCCTGAGTCAAAGTTCAAGAGTCTGTATTTTAATGAGCTCCCTCAGGTGATTCTGACCTCAACCAGGTTCAGAAACCATCCTTACCCCTGTAGTTAGTTGGCTTTTAAATTCTCCTTGCCAAAGTCAAAGTAAAGAGTGAGGTGTCCAAACTGAGTTGTAACCAGACAGAGAGGGCATGACCAAGCAGCCACATCTTGTTTGCTAACACAGATGCAGAATGCAGATATTTCTTTTACTATAACTTTTGAAATAGAAAATACATGGACATAATTCAGCATTTAAAAGAATGGAAAGTAGAAAGTGGCGTTAGTCCTACTCTTGCAACAGCTACTTAGGTCTCTGCCTCTCTAGTAGAATGTGTAATACTCCAAATTTTTGGTCCTACATACTGTAGGTCTATGAGGATTGGTTCTGTGTCTGCTGCACCTCTCTCAAAGCCCCTGAAACCCCTGTCACTTTAACCACCTTCTAACTAAGCTCTAGATTAACTACTAATTTTCTTCTGTCTTTAGTATGGTTGTCAGTGCTCATGAAATTTAGTGCTGGGAGGGTTATGTGCCTTGTTGTTGCCATTGGTGTCACCATTGTGTCACCACTGCCTGGATCTTCTATTCCAGGAGATAGCGTGTAGTTACACACAGCTTAGTTGTGACTGCCTGGCCCACGGGAAGAAGTATCTGTAGGAACCAGAATTAAAGCTATGCGTACTTTTGTTGTTGTAGGTGGCCTCAGCCTTAGCTAGGCAGAAACTTTTAATCTCTCTTTTTCTGTGTTTAGAAACTCATAGCATATGGACACATCACCGGCAATGCCCCCGACAGTGGGACCCCAGGGAAGCGACTGATCGACAGGATTGTGGAAACCATTTGCAATTGTTTTCAGGGCCCACAGACAGATGAAGGGGTTCAGTTACAAATAATTAAGGTATTTCTATTTGTTTACTTGATCTGTGTTTTTAGCTAGACCCCTTTGGGAATTTGGGCTTCTAACTTACCAGGTGTTCGTTGTCTCAGGTGGTCAAGCTGGTACAGAAAAATTTAAACATCATTTAGATCTTTTTGTTAAGTGCCAGAATTTATTTGTGGAGCCTGAGACAAGAAGAATAGAACCAGGCTTGTTTTCACAATAAATAGTTCTACTAGGGCCGGAGATTTAGCTCAGTGGTTCTGGCGCCTGTCTTGCAAGCACGTGGTTTGTTTGTTTTTTTCAGACAGGGTCTTGCTTTGTGGTTCAGGCTGGCCCTGAGCTCAGCCTCAAACTCACATCACAGCAATCCAATTCCTGCCTCTGCTTCCCGAGGGCTGGGATTACAGGCGTGAGCCACCACACCCGGCACTGTGGTATGTGGTACTGGTTGCTGCTGGGCGTGAGTCTCCACGCTCAGTATGGTATGTGGTTACCGGGGATTGAACCAGGGCCCTTGCGCTTGCAAGACAGGCGCCGGAACCACTGAGCTAACTCCCTGGCCCTCTTGCAAGCACATGGACCCAGGTTCGATCCGTGGTTAACCACATGTTATACTGGGCGTGGACACTCACGCCCAGTAGCAATCAGTACCACATAGCACAGTGCCAGGCGTGGTGCCTTACGCCTGTAATCCCAGCACTCAGGAGGCAGAGGCAGGAGGATTGCTGTGCTGTGAGTTTGAGGCTGAGCTCAGGGCCAGCCTGAACTACAAAGCGAGACCCTGTCTCAAAAAAAACAGTTCTACTAATAACATGTAAAGCAACTGAGTTAAATCGATTTGAAATCTTCTGGTGTTTCCCCTTGGAAAATCTAGATTATCCTGCCATTTCTCAGCAGGTCTTTGATACTCACCACCAGCTTTCCCTGTGCCTATGTCCCCCATTCAGCTTCTCTGTGCCATATCACCTCCCAGGAATGGGTTGCTGTGAGATGGGGCCATCTGCATGTTAGGGGACAGGAACAGGATGGGTGTGGCCAGGCCTCTGAGTCCTTGGCCCTACACACTTTAATCTATGAGGACTGGCTCTGAGTCAGCTGTACCTCTTTCAAAGCCCCCCTGAAACTCGCTGACAGCCTGGCTGCCCACTGAAACATGTGTATTTGATGTTGGTGCGGGTGAAATCCAATGGGAGCATTTTTTTCACCCTAAGAGAAGTGTCTAATTTTCGTTTTAGGCCTTTCAGTCAACATTAACATTCAAAAGTATGGCTTTTTAAAAAGTAAGTCAATAAAAAGTCTATTTCAGCACAACATAATTGCTTCAAGTAATTTGTATATTTGGGAGTTAGTAATTGCTTTTAAAAGCAGAAGTTGGCACTTAGTGCTAGTCCATCCAGTTTAGTTTGCAGAGCTGTCTTTGAATTTATAAAAAAACATAAGGCTGTACTTTCAGGGATCATTTCTATGGTTGGCGAATTTTTAAAAAACAAAAAGTGCATTCCAAGGAAAGTTTGGCCAGGGAGGAGCAGGAGGAAGGAGAGCGTTTGTGAAAGTGACAGTTTTTGATCTGTGTTTAGGCTCTTCTGACTGCAGTGACTTCCCCACACATTGAAATTCATGAGGGCACTATCCTGCAGACAGTGAGGACATGTTACAATATCTACTTGGCCAGCAAAAACCTCATCAATCAGACTACTGCCAAGGCTACGCTCACCCAGATGCTGAACGTCATCTTCACGCGCATGGAAAACCAAGTGGTGAGTGGCATCCCTCCCACCTACGGGCCGGGCGACGTCATCCCTCCGAGCTCTTTCACATGGGCCTCACTGCAGGGTCACTGGCACTTTAAAGTTTATCTCTTTTTCCTTCAAATCTCTGTACTGTACTTTTCTTCTCTTTTTAAAATAAGAGACCCTTGTATGTAGGTTCTAAAGTTTCTTTAGCATTTGCTTTGAGTTTGTCACCAAGTTTCCTTGAATGTATTTCCTTTTAAATTTTTTGTCTTGCTGATTGGAATTTTTTTTTTTTTTTTTTTGAGACAGGGTCTTGCTTTACAGTTTAGGCTGGCTCTAAGCTCAGGCTCAAACTCAAGTCACAGCAATCCTCCTGCCTCTGCCTCCCGAGTGCTGGGATTACAGGCGTGAGCCACCACGCCCGGCACTGTGGTATGTGGTACTGATTGCTGCTGGGCGTGAATCTCCCAGTATTGTATTGTATGCCCAGTATTGTATGGGGTTACCGGAGGATCGAACCCAGGTCTTTGTACTTGCAAGACAGGCTCCGGAACCACTCAGCTAAATCCCCGGCCCCTGATTGAAAAATTTTTAAGCAATAGGTTGGCAACATATTTGTTCCATACCAAGATGCTAAGTTTGAATCTATTTTAGATTAATTTTTTTTTTTCTGTTGCCTTTTAGTTGCAGGAGGCCAGAGAATTGGAAAAACCGATCCAATCGAAACCTCAGTCCCCTGTGATCCAAGCTGCAACAGTGTCCCCAAAGTTTAGTCGTTTGAGGCAGAGTCCGGCACAGAGCAAACCAACAACTCCAGAAAGAACAGATCTACCCAACGGTGAACATGCCAGGAGTAGCCCTGGAAAAGTAAGCTCAGAAAACGGCGATGTACCAAGAGAAAGAGGCCCATCGCTCTCAGGTATGGCAGCACCTTCCATGGGTAAGAGGGCATCGTCTTGTGGCTGAGAGGCACATAAAGGAGGTTTCCGGAAACATCTGAAGGAAACAACTGAGGGCAGCTGCTCTGATTCAGGGTCTTCCCCTTGACTTCCTCTTTTCTTTTCTCTTAAGGAAAACAGCCAGTGAAGTGTGGGGTGTAATGTCTTACTGCCAGCTGTGCAGTCTTCTCAAAATAGTTTCTGAAATATATCTAGCTGCTACTCTGCATTTGAGCTCAGTGTCTTGGGCTCAGTGTGTGGCATTAATCTCTGTGTTAACTGGATGATTAGCCATTCACTGCCTGTCTTCTCTGTCCAGAGGAGGGCAAGGGTCTCATTTTTCCTATACAAGCTGGATCTCTGTGCTCTACCCAAGGCTTGGCCTTTAGAAGCCACTCATAGACCTCCATGGAAGAACCAGAATGCTAGATGGACATATACAGATGGCTGTGATTCCTTGTGCTTACCAGGCGTATCCCTTGTTTTTGTTCACTTTTGTAAATAAAGCAATATTCCACACCTAGTTATAGCCTTAAAGTAAGTAAAGATAAAGCATGAAATCTCAGAGAAAAGGATTTTCCCAAGTCTGCTTCTGAATGTTTGCATCTCTTCCTAGGTACAATGTATGAACTAGATCCAAAAATGTTCTCTCAAGACTTTACCTTTCCCAAATAATTCTGTTAAATAACTCTTCATGCAGGCTGGTTGTCCTACACAAAATATCTGCCCTGTCTGTAGCTCATCTCATTCCTTCTTGAGTCACATGACCACTGATCATTTCTGTTGACACTATATTTCCTCCTAGAGTGCACATATTTGAGCAGCTTTTTCTTCTTTTATAATTTACCAGAGTGCTTGGCATGTGCTGGCACTGAAATGAAGTAATGTTGTGGAATGTTATTCTGTGTCCATTTACTCAAGGAAAGCCCAGAAGAGGAAGTTGCCACTGAGAATTGCATGTGTTTCAGGGTGAGCAGAGTAGCTCTCTGCTCACATGGGTTGCTGTGTGTCTTAAGAAAGGTTCCAGAAATTTCCTGCACACCCTCCATTATATGTTGTTGCCTTTGCCTTCCTAACCCTTTGGGCAAAGTCCAGGTTTTCAGTATATAACCCTTATCAAGATGTGGGCAATCAATGCATATCAATACTTAAACATTTAGTAAATATAGCTGTGCAGATAGAAAACCACTTCTCTCTGAGCTTCATGAAAAGTGCTTCTTTTGTGACCCATTTTCTGTACAGAATCCAAAATGACCTCTTAAAAGCGTGATGACATGAGCCTCTCTTGCTCAGAGCCCTTTGGTAAATGCTGCATCCTTTTCCTTCCAAAGTGCAGTTCATGCCTGCCCTGCTCCTATGCTTTGCAAAGTTCCATATGACTGGGCCCACCCTCTTCTCCATCCTTCCTGTGACTCTTACTTGCCGCACAATGCCATGAGCATTATTTCTGCTTCTTAAAGTACCATGCTTGTTCCTGTCTCCTTGCCTTCAACACTGACCATCTGTAGCTCATTTCCACCACCCCCCCACACACTTTGGTTCTTTCTTGGTTTAAATGAGAGAGACTTCCCTGAGAACCCATCCTAACTGTCTCATTGTCTTCTCTTATTTTCTTCATAGAGCGTCTGAATACCTGAAATTACTGAAGTATTTGTGTTTACTTGTTCTTATTTAGAGACCTGGGCTATTGAGTTCACCTCTGTATTCCCAGCACTGGAACAGCATCTGGCACAAGTATCAGGCTCTCAATAAATATGTTTTTTAATGAATTATGATAAACATGGCTTCTAGAATTTGGTTTTATGGAAACACAATAACTTGGGAAATTCTTCTTCCACCAAGAGAGAATGATCTGAAGTTAAGGTGTTGCTGCGGATTTGGTTTTCAGTATCTGGTGCACCCTGTGAGGCTTCGCCTAGAGCATAAGAATCAGGTTGCTTATGAGAATGATACCAGAAACCTGCAAATCCTGGGTCAGAACAGCTATGTTCTGTTTTTTGAAAACAGCAAATGGCTTTCAGTTCTCAAGATTTAGCTCAAAAAATAGATTGTATAGAAGAGGGAGTTGAAAATTCAAAGAAAAAGGACTGTCTGAGAGGCCGTCCTGGCCCTGTTTAAGATCCAGACATTAGTGTTTCTCTGACAGAAGTGGACACGTGCAGTTCTCCTAAGAGGGTCCTATAATGTCACTATCATTAGCCAGTCCTAACTTGTCACTCATTGTGACAAGCGCTGTGCTCTCTAGCCTAAGATAGAGCGGAGAGTTTCTTGTTCTATTTTCTTTTGTTTTTTGGTACCAGGGATTGAACTAAGGACCTTATACTTGCGAGGCAGGTGCAGCACTGAACTAAATCCCCAACTCCAGGTCCCCTGTTTAATTAGCTAGAAGTCCTCCTTGTAATAATGTGCTTCCCCATGTAATTTATATAGAAGAAAAGAATTACCCCTTCACTGGTTTTATTCCAAAGTAATACATTAACAGTTGCTTTGCTGGTCTTTTGAGCCAGGCTAAGAATTAGATTAGATTGCTCTTTGTAAAAACAAAATGAGATTTTTGAGTCCAAGACACACTAGTGTATGTGAATTTTTGGACATGGCCAATTTAAGTTTCCTGGGAGACCCACCCCATTTTTTTCTTTTACAACTTTCCTGATGTCCTAGATATTATTTCACTTTGTGTTTTTTTTTAAATGACTTTTTAAAGATGTAACTCACATACCATAAATTCACCCTTTTAAAATGTACAGTTCAAGCCATGCACATAGCACATGCCTTTTAATTCAAGCTTCTTGGAGCTAGCCAGGCAATTTAGCAAGTTCCTGTCTCCAAAAAAGGAATAGTACAATACACCTGGGTTTAATCCTCAATATTAAAAAAAATAAAAATCCAATTTACTACTGTTTATTATGGTCACAGGGCTGTGTAGCAGCCATGGTAATCAAATTTAGGATGCATTCATTACTCTCAAAAGAAGTCCTAGCTGGCCATAATGGTGTATGCCTGTAATCCCACCATTTCGGAGGCTGAGGCAGGAGGACTGCTGCAAGTTCAAGGCCAACCTGAACTACATAACAAGACCCAGTCTCAAAAAAGCTGAAAAAACAAAAAAGAATCTTGTGCCTGGTGCACCCTGTGAGGCTTCGCCCAGGAGCATTGCAGGAACACAGAAGTCAATTGGACTGCCTACTTCACATCATGACTCTACTGTTCAGTGATTCTGTGACCTTGTGTGAAATCTCTAACGTTTCTGAGCCTCAGTTTCCTCATCTGTAAAAATGGAATACATTGTGTCCTTGCAAATTTGTGAGGTTTACCCAGAGAAGTACCTGGCATTAGGACTATGAAGTGGGCATGTGGACAATAAAGTATAGCATGCTTATTCCCTAGAAGCGAGGGGGTTATGTCTGATGTCCAGGCACCTAGAGTAGATAGGAACACTAAAGGAAAAAACCTGGGAACAAAGCTTTTCACTTTCATATTTCAGCCATTCCATTGCGGTTCTGTGACAGGAAAACAATTGTTCACTAAGAAAGGACTCATTAGGCAACTTACTGTCCCACGTTCATCTCCGTGACACAGCTCCTTGTAAACCAGTGAGCTGCAATTCACACTGTCAAAAATAAGTCAGAAGATGGGCCGGGGAGTTAGCTCAGTGGTTCGGCGCCTGTCTTGCAAGCGCAAAGGGCCTGGGTTCAATTCCCCGGTAACCACATAACAACAATACCCACACCCAGCAGCAACCAGTACCACATACCACAGTGCCGGGCGTGGTGGCTCACGCCTGTCATCCCAGCACTCGGGAGGCAGAGGCAGGAGGATTGTGATGTGAGTTTGAGGCTGAGCTCAGGGCCAACCTGAACCACAAAGCGAGACCCTGTCTCAAAAAAAACCTAAAAAAAAAAAAAAAAAGTCAGAAGAGACGCCTTTTGTATTTTTATGAAGTATTGGCCTGAAATTTCATTCCCTTCTGATCACCAAAAATTAGAGGCACGTAGTGTATGTAGAAACAATAACTAAAGTTGTTTGGAACTGTTCACGTGAAAAGCAGTCAGGTTCATTCTTTCCTACTGTACTGTTCTACCAATTTTATATCTGATTGCCATCTGAAATATTTACTGTTTTTCTTTAAACATTTTTTTTTTCAAGACAGTGTCTCAGTGTGTAGTTCGGGTTGGCCTTGACTCACTACATAACAAACTCAAGGCGGTCCTCCTGCCTCTGCCTCCTGAGTGCTGGGATTATAAGCATGCACCACCACAAACACATTTTTAAAAGCTGAAATGTATTGAGCAGGATGACAAATAACTGCAGTCTCAAATGCTCAGAAGAATGAAGTAGGAGAATTGTCTGAGAACAGGAATTTGAGAGCAGCTTATGCAGCAAAGTGAGACGCTGTCTGAAAAAGACAGCAAAGAGGAGCCGCACTCCTTACTCCCCTTTCTAAAGAGAAGACTTCCTGGTACCCAGCACCGTTTCCCAAGAATTTAGACTTACTTTTTACTGGCTAGAACTTGTGTTATGTGACCACCCTTTTCTTCAAGGAAGTCTGGGAAATTTAGGTACTTTATCCTTCCTTCCAAGGCAAAATGATACATATGTTAGTGAGAAAGAGTGTGACCTAGGTAGTTGGCAGTCCCTGCCATGGGGTGGTTCTCCAGCTGCTAGAGAGGAAGGAAAATGTTTCTCTTATTTGAAGTTACTCAAGGTGACTTATTTTGCTTAAGAACAGAGTCTGTGAAGCAAGTAGGGTCTGATGTTTTATTAGCAGTTGCAAGGTGGTGACATTCCCAGGGAGCCAGCAGTACCAGTATGTTTTTATTATACTCTTTGCACCTTTCAAGCATTTGATTTGACTTGGTTGTCAAACATTGCAGTGCGTGCTTGAAACTTAAACACAAAAGACCAGTTAATGTTTTAACGCAGCACTCAGACAGGCCTCTTCTACAACTTGTTCAACGGTGTCACAGGGAAAGGATCAGCTGAATATAGTTGTCACTATCATGTGGGATGGGTTTGAGGGCTCCCTAAAGCTGCCAGAATCCACTGGTCAGGTCCCAGTTATAAAAGGATAGTATTTGCATAGAACCTACACAAATCTGACATACTTTATTTTATTTATTTAAGATATAAAGAAAAGGGATTTCTTTTGGTTTTCAGTCCTGATACAAGATCCACGGCCATGTCTGGTGATGATGTTCTTGCTGACAGAATTCTAGGGTAGCACAGGGCAGCACATGGCAACAGCAGGGAGCTTCTTCCTGTGTACTTTAAAACATCTCTAGGTAGGGGCCGGGGAGTTAGCTCAGTGGTTCCGGCGCCTGTCTTGCAAGCACAAGGACCCGGGTTCGATTCCCCGGTAACCACATAACAATACTGGGTGTGGAGATCCACACCCAGCAGCAACCAGTACCACATACCACAGTGCCGGGCATGGTGGCTCACGCCTGTGATCCTAGCACTCGGGAGGCAGAGGCAGGAGGATTGTGATGTGAGTTTGAGGCTGAGCTCAGGGCCAGCCTGAACCACAAAGCGAGACCCTGTCTCAAAAAACCTAAAAAAAAAAAAAAAAACATCTCTAGGTTACTTACAGAGCCTAATACTGTGCAGTGTCGATGCTATGTTAATACCAGTTATGTTGGGTGATTTGGCACAGTGGAATTTGTCCTCGGGGAGAACTTATTTGCACCCTTTGCCTTTTGAAATGTGACTTCAGCAGAATACTGGTATAATTCTCTTCTCTCCTTTCTTTCTTTTCCCTGGAACTGCCACATGTGTGTTTGGGTGTATGCAGGGACTGATGATGGAGCCCAGGAAGTGGTGAAGGACATTTTGGAAGATGTGGTCACATCTGCTGTTAAAGGTAAGAATCAAGAACAACACAGCATTCACTGTGCCAGTCGTACGGAGGTGGGGTTCCTCTTCCCAACCCAGTTAGGTAAGTCAAAGAGCTCATGGAAACAGTCAGGTACCGCCTGCCCTTCTTTTGCATGGA
This sequence comes from Petromus typicus, assembly GCA_004026965.1. Lineage (NCBI taxonomy): Eukaryota > Metazoa > Chordata > Mammalia > Rodentia > Petromuridae > Petromus > Petromus typicus. The sequence continues at coordinate 16,183 of PVIR01018444.1, read as the reverse complement.
TCTCAGAAGTGACGGTATTAGTGGTCATTTCGTTCTTGCTTGGGTTGAGATCATGGAGCATAGTCTGACTGAGGTAGGCTGAGTGTTCCCCGTGGAGACACCGAGGCCCCTTTATGTCCCTTCTTTCAGAGGCATCCAGGTTTCTCTAGGAGTAGGTTGGAAGCTGTGAGAGCTGTGTCTGTCCCTGGTGAATCTTCACAGCCACTCATGTGCCAGTGGGAATTCTTCACATCCACTGGTGTCATTACCCAAGGAGACTTTGCTCATATTGTTAAACTTCATTCAGAGTTCTCTCAGGGTCATGGTGTGGTTTTGGTCATGTTACGTTTGTATCTTCACCGGGTGAGTACTAGGTGGTTATTTTCCTGTGTTTTTGCTCCAAGTCTCAGGTCAGTGGCTTTGTGTTGAACCCTTGGTTCCAATGCCTATAGAGTGATTGAAAGTCACTAAAGAGTCACACTAAAGAGAATAAAATGAGCCCGGCATGGTGATACATGCACACCTGTAATCCTAGTACTTGAGTAGCTGAGTCAGAAGGATTACCATGAGTTCGAGGCCAGCCTGACCTTCATTGTGAGACTCTGTCTCAAAAAACAGCACCAAAAAAGAAAGAATAAGATGAAATAGAATATAAATGATCTGGGCCAGGGATAGAGCTCATTGTTTCCGGTGCCTGTCTTGCAAGCACAAGGGCCCAGGTTCGATCCCCAGTAACCACATAACAATACTGGGCGTGGAGACTCACCCCAGCAGCAATCAGTACCACATACTACAGTGCTGGGCATGGTGGCTCACGCCTGTAATCCCAGCACTCGGGAGGCAGAGGCAGGAGGATTGCTATGATGTGAGTTTGAGGCTGAACTCAAGGCCAGCCTGAACTGCAAAGCGAGACCCTGTCTCAAAAAACCTTAAAAAAAAAAAAAAGAATACAGATGATCTGACTGTGTCACATGTAGTAATGTGACAGAATTACTTCATACTGGGTGTTCTGGCACACACCTTTAAATCCAGCACTAAGAAGAGAGAGGCAGCAGGAGGATTCCAAGTTCATGTTCTGCCTAGTCACCTTGAGCGACCTCATCTCAAAATAAAAAATTAAAAGGACTGGGAATATAGCTCATTGGTAGAGCATTTCTGGGCTCAATTTTCATTACCACATTAAAAAAAATATTTTAAATTCTATTAAGCTTGTTTCTCTACTGGAACATGATTTTAAGTATTAAGTTTTTCCTGAGATCATGATCTTTTTTTTTTTTCTCAGTAACAGATGGAACCCAAAGCTTACCTGTGTTAGCCAAGAACTTTACCCCTGACCTACCACCTCAGCCCTGTATCATGATATAAAAGCCATTTTATAAAACCCTATTTTTTCTAAATTATGTTACCACAAAGGTAGAAGTTATATTCTTTAACCCATTGTAGAAAAATCTTTAAAATAGCATACTCAGGAGGCAGAGGTAGGAGTTCAGGTACATCCTGGGCTACGTGGTGAGTTCAAGGCCAGCCTGAATTACAGAGGGAGCCTTGACTCAAACAGACAGACAAAAAAAATTGCATAATTTTATTTTATATGTTTAGATTTGTCTCTTGGATCTCTACAGGAATTTATCACATAAACAATGTTTTTCTGCCTTGTTCATTGCTGTATTCTCCAACCTAGACTACACCCAGTCATATAACAAGCACTTGATAAATATTTGTTAAGTGAGTGTCTGCTTTATAAAACTATCATTGAAGATTATATTTATTGAGTTATCTAGTGTCCCTTAATAGATGTAAAGAGCCATATAATATATTTTCCTTAGAATTTCATTGACCCTCTAATTACCAGATGTTCTTTCTTCCATTAAATGATAAAATCTTCTTAATTCTTTCTTTTTTCACATGGCTGCCAGGAAGCTCAGGTCTGTTTTCCTCTGTAACTAAGGTTTTCTGTCATAATTGGCTCTTCCTCTAATTCCTATATCAGTGATAGCCAACCTTTAAGAGACCAAGTATCTAAGCTGCAGCCCAAACCCCACTTATTTATCACAAAGTACCAACACTATAGTTAAACCTAAATACTGAAGTTTTAGTTTAAAAAACCAACTCATACCTTAACATCTTTTGTCTTAAAAGAAAAGCAGCATATGTGTCATAGGTTTACCACCCGATCTGTATTAATAGTCCTTTTTAAAAAATCTTTGCATTTCATATTTAGCTGCTTATTATCTTTTCAGACATGGATGGGATGCATGAGGTGCTACACTATGCAATTCTGGGAACATCATTGACACATATTTCAATATGAATGAACCTCCTGATGTGACTTGTGCCTTGTTGAGTAAAGTTTAAGCACCACCTTGGCCCAGCATTATATCCTCATGGTCTAGCGGGAGGGAAAGGGGGAAAGCAGGCGCAAGGAGACTGTGTGAGGAACTTCTTTCTGGTGTCAGGCAGTTTTTGGGGCACTTACTGATTTGGCAATGACTTTTGCACTTGTGTTTTCAGAAGCAGCAGAAAAACATGGTTTGACAGAACCCAACAGAATCCTAGGTGGACTAGAGTGCCAAGAATGTGCTGTTCCCCCAGGAATTGATGAAAACTCACAGACCAATGGCATAGCGGATGACAGGCAATCCTTGTCTTCTGCAGATAACCTGGTATGTTGGCACTCACCCTATTCAAATGCATTTCCTTTTTTAGAAAATACAGAATTAAATCTCTAGCAGATAAAGCCAGTACCTGGGTGTGGTGAGGCATGCTTGTAATCCATATGCTTGGAGGCTAAGGCAGGAGGATCACAAGATTGAGGCCAACCTCAGCAGCTTATGGAGACCCTGTCTCCATGTAAGAAATAAAAATGGGGGCCAGGGGGCCGGGAATTAGATCAGTGGTTCGCACCTGTCTTGCAAGGTCAAGGGCCCAGGTTCCACATATGATACTGGACGTGGAGACTCACACCCAGCAGCAGTCAATACCACATACGCAGTGCTGGGTGTGGTGCCTCACGCCTGTAATCCCAGCACTCAGAAGCAGAGGCAAAAGGACTGCTGAATTCGAGGCTGAGTTCAGGACCAACCTGCTATGGAGTGAGACCCTGTCTCAAAAAACTAAAAAACAAAAAGAAAAATGAGTTGGGAACATCCCTGTGTTAATCCCAGTATCTGTGTGTCTGGCTGCCTATGTATCTATCTTGTCTCTATCTCTATCTCACACACACACACACACACACATACACAATGAAGTTGACTAAAATAAGCAAGCCCTAATTGATTATTATTCACATTGATTATTTCTGGTCAATAATCCTTTGTATTTTTGTATTGCCAGGTTTATTTCTTGGAGCATTCTAATGTTGGTCCTATATGATAGTTATTAAACCTTTTTATTTGAATTTCTAATACATTGTATTTCCTGTCTTTTTTTAAATCTCAAAATAACATAAATTTGTTATATAAACATAAGATATAGAGAAGGAAAATGATTTTTTTCTATCTTTCTTTATATTGGAAAATCAGTATTATGGGCAAGTCATCATTTTATTTATATTCTTCTAGACTTTTCTTCTTCGTATTTTTTCCTGCCTAAATGGTATAACACAATGTACATGCTATGTTGTGACTTGCTTCTTTTGTGTGTGTATATGCTGGGGATTGAGCTAGGCTTTGCTCAGGTTATGCATGTGATCTATCCTCAGCCATGCCCCTAGTTTATACCCTACTAAGAACTTGATATAAGCTAGGCATGGTGGTACAAACCTATAATCCCAGCACTTGGGAAGGCTGAGATAGGAAGATTGTGAGTACTAGCCCAGCTGAGCAATTTTTCAAAAGGACTAAGGATTTAACTCGGTCTGAAAGCCCTGAGTTCAGTCCCCCAGCACTGAAAAACAAAAAAGGAAAACCAAAAAAACTTAGTATGTGTTATAAACATCCTTTCAGGCCCATAAAATACCTTTATTATTCCCTCGAAAACTGAGTATATAAATATTCAAAACAGGAAATAATATAACATGAACATCCCTCTAAATCCCAGTTTGTACATCTTTAACCAGTGTTTCACGACCATTTTCATTATTGCATGCATCCCACTCCAGAGCATCTTTTTAGACCTTCTTTCCTCCTAAACCCTGCCCCTCTCCATGAAATTTCAACACAACAGATTGTACTGGTACCTATCTACTATATAAGCATCCGTGCATAAGATTTTTTTCACCCTCCAAGACCAGTTTTTGTCCACCTGGGGTTATATCATCCCCATAAATGTACTTAAAGGCCACACTTAAATCATATCAGGAACTCATATCTAATATACTAGGCTGTGATTGCTTTGTTGATGTAAAACTATATCATAGATTCCTTCTGTATCTGCACACACAGATATAACAAACATTTTTGCCCAGAAGGCTGAGAATTAAATTTTTTTTTTTTTTTGAGACAGGGTTTTGCTTTTGTAGTTCAGGTGGCCCTCGGTTGAGCCTTGAACCACAGCAGTCCTCGTGCCTCTGCCTCCCGAATGCTGGGATTACAGGCCTGAGCCACCACTCCCGGCACTATGGTAGGTGGTTCTGATTGCTGGTGGACATGAGTCTTCATGCCCAGCATTGTAGTATGTGGCTACTGATCGAACCCAGGCCCTTGCACTTGCAAGGCAGGCACAAGAACCACTGAGCTAAATCCCTGGCCCCTAACTAAAATTTTTAATGACATAAAATTCTTCATATATTATCATAATTTGTTTAGCCAGTTCCCCATTAATTTTAGATTATTTCAGTTTGCCATAGGGCAGTTTAAAATGAACGTCCTTTAGATAAATCTTGTGTAGATCTTTTCTCTTTTATTAGGGATAGATTTCTGTAAACCGTAAATCATGGGATCAAGAGTTGGAAACCCTGGGGTTGGGGTGTAGCTCAAAGATAGAGCACTTGGGTAGCATGGAGGGTGGCCTAGGTCTTATCCCCAGCACCTTCAGCACCCCCAAAAAAGAAAAAGAATTGAAAACTTCTGACCGTAACCACCAAATTGATCCTCTGGGAAAATATTACTGAAATCCCTGCCCACCCTTAGGCTGTCAATGCCATTTTCCCATTCCTTCATTAACACTGGGCTATAGCGTTTACATCCTTGTTAACCTGATGGGAGAAAGCTGTTGCCTAAATGATCAGTCACAGGGTGGTTTAGGTTTATTTGGCCTTTACTGCATTTCTTGGTGAATTACTTCATTCATGTGTTTTACCTGTTTTTCATTTGGGAGAATTGCCATATTTCTTTAATGAATTCTAAGAACTTGTATATGGAAAAGCTATTAATCCTCACTATCTTTTATAAATATTTACTAATTTTTAATGTATCTTATTTTTTTAGATAAAGAAGTTGATTTTAAAATGCCTGTGATTTTTTTTTTTTCCTCCTTTATCCTGCAACAGTATTCTTAGAAATACATTTCTGGGGTCAGGAGTCTAGCTCAGTGGTTCCGGCACCTGCCTTGCAAGTGCAAGGGCCCATAACCACATAAAACAAAGCGAGGCATGGTGACTCACGCCCACCAGCAATCAGCACTACTGCCACAATGTGGGGGCATGGTGGCTCACATGCATGTAGTCCCAGTACTCAGGAAGCAGAGGCAGGAGAATTGCTGAGTTTGAAGCTGAGTTTAGGACCAGCCTGAACCACAGAGCAAATCCCTGTCTCAAAAAAAAAAGAAAGAAAGAAATACATTTCTGATGGAAAATAATACAATTGCCTATAGTTTCTTATTTTTGAATATTTAATTTTGAGGGCTGGGGATTTAGCCCACTGGTTACAGCACCTGTCTTGCATCCACAAGGGCCCAGGTTCAATCCCAGGTAACCACATACAACAATACCGGGTGTGGTGTAATCCCAACGCCCAGGAGGCAGAGGCAAGAGGATTGCTGTAAGTTGGAGGCTCACCTGGGCTACAAAGTGAGACCTGGTCTAAAAAAAAAAAATTAATTTTTGATCATCTGCCATTTTAACCATGCATACTCCTTTTGAAGGACAAGCAACAAGGTATAAAATTGCATTAATGACTCCCCAGTAGCAACTCTTTTGCCAGTCTTCCCTTCCAAATATTCTGTCTCCCTATTGAATCAATCAAGAATTTAAATTTCCAGGGCCAGAGATGTCAAAAAAAGAGAGATTTTAGATTTCCATGAGATAATTACAATTTCTATGATTGAAAAGAATTATCCTTCTCTTCTGCTTTTTTTTGTGTTTTGTTTCTAATCATAGGAATCTGATGGGCAAGGACAGCAAGTGGCTGCTCGATTCTCCCATATTCTACAGAAGGATGCCTTCCTGGTGTTTCGCTCCCTGTGCAAGCTGTCCATGAAGCCCCTTGGGGAAGGCCCCCCAGATCCAAAGTAAGGACAAGGCCGATTGTGGCTGTCTACACCTAGTAACGCAGGAGCACAGAGTTCCATGTCCACCCTCCACTGGTTCCCATAAGTGCCAATGCTGGATCCCCCACATCGACATAATGTGGTTTTGCCGCTCTCCAGACACATGCATTCCCCACTGTCCCTTCATATTGAATTGTCTATACCCACTACCCAGCTTCATTTTTCTTGGTTTATATGTTTAAAAAATCAGTATGTTGAACATGTACTGTTTTTGTGCTGATTAATGAAGGGTACGGAAGGACCAGATGCCTGCAAGCTCAGTTCCCCACTCTACTTGGGAAGCTCAGCTTCATGGCTGAAGATTTATGCCAGGGAGGGCACACCTTTCTGTAGTGAACAAACCAGTCCTGTTGGTTGTTGTCTATGTGAGGTTTTCCCTGCCAGAGAGGGTGAGGCGCAGAGTCAAGCACAGACCCTGGGGAATGTTTCTGGAACTTCCGATTTATTCAGGCTTAAGTATTACATATAGTAAGGAAACAAATTTTATATATATGGGGGGGTGGTAGGGTGGGTGGGGCTATGGGAAAAAATGAGAATTAAGTTGTGTCTTATACTGGTACAAATCCCCATTATGGAGTGCAATCATGATGTGTATATTTAATGTACCAATAAAGATAATTAAAAAAAAAAAGTATTACATATATAGGAAAAGGTCACAGGGCAGGGTGAAGGCTAGAAAGAAGGGAGGGTCTGGAGGTTTAACCCAGGGTGTTGCCCAATAAGAGAACTTTGTGAGTGGGTGGTCTGTATGGCATGAGCTATGGGGGAGGTGAGGTCATGGGTGAGAGACAAGAGGGGTGGGGCTGTCAAGTTGGCCGCTGACAAGGTTCAACGTGTGGGAACGAGTGTGCTCAAGCCCCTAAGGGTCTCCGAATCTACAGGGAGACAGTCTCAACCTTTAGGCTCAGGAGACAGGCACACGGTTCACTTGCCCTAGCCAGACTTGAAGCTCTCCCTTACAGTCCAAGGGTGTCAGGACTGTGGAGTGAAGGAAACAGCTGCATTCAGATCTTTGCTTCCCCACTTGAGAGCAGCTCCATGGCCATCGGGGTGACTGAACTTCAGCTGAAACATGGAAAATCACCCTATAGTTCTGATTAAATGACATGAGGTGGGTGTTGTCCTTAATATAGGGCTGTGCACTTTATATACAGTCACTATTATTAGTCACTAATAATCCTCAACTTTTCTATTGAGGTGCTGCTAGTATTGTGACAGCCATTAGGGAAGTGGTTCAGGAAGACATTTCATTTTCTGCCATCCCTGAACTTGAGTGGGGAAAGAGTTGTGCAGCTGGAGGATAAAAAGCACCATCCTCCTGGTGATGAAGAGTAGGGCAGAGAGCTCTGGCTCACACAGATGATGGGAAATAATTATCCACATCAGTTCAGCCTGCAAGCTAGCTTTTCAGACTTAATTGATATTTGCTTTGCCCTCTGCATTCGTTTTGCTCATTTTTTTAAGGCAAAGTCATTCTACATAGCTTAGCCTAGCCTTAAATTCACTATGTAGCCCATGCTGGCCTTGAACTCAAGGATATCCTCCTGCCTCAGCCTTCTGGGTGCTGAGGTTACAGGTATGTTTGTGTGGGAAAAGACAAGTGCATAGGACTTGGCTGCTCTTGTTCTCAGAGGTCCTACAGGCCTGCCTCCTCCCAGCATTTAGATACTGTTGCATAGTCTTAACTTGCTGGTCTCAGAAGTAACTGCTTACAATAGAGGAGCAAGGCCATCTCAAGACACATACTGTGAGCCTTGTATAGCAGTACTTGCTTGTAATCTTCAATAGTCGGGAGGCTGAGGCAAGAGGATCACACATTTGAGCCCAGCCTTTCAGTATAGTGATTTAGTAAGACTCCATCTCAAAATAAGAAATAAGAAGGGTGGGGATGTAGCTCAGTGAGAAGCCCTGAGTTCAATTCCCCACCATCACCACCACAAAGAAAGAAATGAAGCATACTGTTGTTCATTTTCCCTTCTAGCACTATGATGTTTCGTTTATCTTGCCAGATCCCATGAGCTGCGATCCAAGGTGGTCTCCCTGCAGTTGCTCCTCTCCGTGTTGCAGAATGCTGGCCCAGTCTTCAGGACTCATGAGATGTTCATCAATGCAATCAAGCAATATCTCTGTGTGGCCTTGTCCAAAAATGGCGTCTCTTCAGTGCCTGATGTCTTCGAGCTCTCTCTTGCTATTTTCCTTACTCTTCTTTCAAACTTTAAAATGCACTTGAAAATGCAGATAGAGGTATGGACCGAGTTCTTTGTTTTACTTTTGTTTGGTGTCTTTCTACCAAATTAAAAACCCCTGATGGTGTAATCACCAGAGGCGGCGGTTACACAGCTATTTGTTGGCACCCAGAAAGGAATCTTTGTCTGACTGAGGAAATAGCATTTTGTTAATATCCTACCTTTGAGTCTCATATGCCTTTCATTTTGACCAAGGGCTTATAGTGCATGCTACATGCCGAGCTTAGCCTCCAGACATGTCTGTTTGGTCTACAAATTGTTTGAAAATAATTTGACTTAGTTACTAGTTAGAGAAATTGTATTTTATATGAAAATCCAGATTTTTGGTTTCTCACCAGAAAAAATCTCAACACCTAAGTCCTGCATTTGCCACCTGGCAGCCTTGCTAACTGTCCTCTGCTCGCAGCAGTGGGTGTGCGTTACTCTTTTCTTCGGTCTACGGTGACTACTTTATTGTAGGATCTGCTCAACCTCTAAAGACTTGGGAGCCAGCCATAGTGGCATACACTGGTAATCCTAGCACATAAGAGGCTGAAGCCAGAGGACTTCCTCAAGTTTAAAGCCATCTTGAACTACATGTTGAGACTCTGTCTCAAAAAAAAAAAAAAAAAACAGACTTGAAGTTGAGTCCTAACTGAAAGTGCTAATTGACATCATCTTTTGTCTTCATGTCAATAGGTCTTTTTCAAAGAGATTTTCTTGAACATTTTAGAAACATCTACAAGTTCTTTTGAGCACAGGTGGATGGTTATTCAGACGCTGACAAGGATCTGTGCAGGTATTTACACCTGAGGGTGCTTATCCATTGAGCTTACTCCAAAATGCTTCCCACATTTTCGTCGCCCAAAGCCACAGAAAACAAATTCTTCTTTGTAGAGGGTTAATGAAGTATTGAGGAAATTGCTCTCTAAAAGACTTGTTCTAAGTTATTGAGAAGTCCTACCTTACATGACCAGTGAAGACCAGTTTTCCTGGAGTCTTGTCTGGGGTTAGCCCTGAAAGCCCCACACCCCAGAAATCCCCTAATGCTGCAAACTAAGATATTTGATCTCGGGCTAGGGATGTAGCTCAGTGGTTCCAATGCCTGTCTTGCAAGCGCAAGGGCCCGGGTTCGATTCCCCGGTAACCACATACAATACTGGGCATTGAGACTCATGCCCAGCAGCAATCAGTACCACATACCACAGTGCCTGGTGTGGTGGCTCATGCCTATAATCCCAGCACTCGGGAGGCAGAGGCAGGAGGATTGCTGGCATGTGAGTTTGAGGATGAGCTCAGGGCCAGCCTGAACTACAAAGCAAGACCCTGTCTAAAAAAAAAAAAAAGATAGTTGGTCTCCCTGTCTGTAAACTAGGCACTGTGGGTTAATCATAAGATCTAAGGTATTCGTGCTGCTAATCCTTGATTGAGTGTTACGGTAAATTGGACTTGACTTCATGCCATATAATTATGTGGCTCCAAACTAAGTATCCCATTTGTTTGTCATTAAATGTAACATCATAGGAGTGGCACAATTTCAGGAGGTGGATTAATGCTTCCCATTATCATGTGTTTGTATTTTGTGATACCAGGGATTAAACCAACACCCTGTGCATTCCAGACAAGCACTCTACCCTCTACCTTTATCCCTATCCCTACTGTCTCCATTTTTGATGAGGAAGTTGAACCTTGAAGAGATGGAATGAATTGCCTGATATTTTAGTGTGTATAGAGTTCTGAAACAGCATCCATGCACACATACAAACTCACTCACCAATACTCATGACATACATTATCAGAAGTTAAACGAGACATTTTTTGGCAAAGAAATCTTTTCCTTTTTTTTTTGGTGGTGGTGGTATTAGGGATCAAACTCTGGCCCTTGTGCTTCCAAGGTAGGAGCAGTACCACTTGAGCTAAATCCCCAGCTAAGAAATCTTGGGCCAGGGATTTAGCTCAGTGGTTCTGGCACCTGTGTTGCAAGTCCAAGGGCCCTGAGTTCATTTCCCAGTAACCACATAAAACAATACCAGGTGTGGTGTCTCACACTCACCAGCAATCTGTACCACATACCACATTGTCAGGCACTCGGGAGGCAGAGGCAGGAGAATTGCTGTGAGTTCTAAGTTTGCCTGGGCTACACAGTAAGCTCAGGGTCAACCTGAACTACAAAGTGAGACCCTGTCTCAAAAAAAGACAAAAAAAGAAAGAAAGAAAGAAATCTTATTTACTAAGAAAACTTCTGTTTTTCTTTGACCTGAATTTCTAATGTATGTATATTATTTTCTCAGATGCCCAGTGCGTTGTGGATATTTATGTCAATTATGACTGTGATTTAAATGCTGCTAACATTTTTGAGCGCCTAGTAAATGATTTATCCAAAATTGCTCAGGGAAGAAGTGGACATGAGCTCGGAATGACACCCTTGCAGGTAAAAATGCAATTATATTTGAAGTTCATTCACTTTCTGAATTCTACCTACAAGCCCTTAGTGCTGGGAATACAGCAGTGAATAATACATGAGTATTCACACAATTCCTGGCATGCTGAAGTGACAATAAAGTAAGTTTGATGAGTGCTGGTAAGTGTTGCAGAAAAGAGTGAAGTGGGGTGACAGATAAACTGGAGATGGGGGTATTGCAATCATTAACAGAGACATTACAGTGGTGGCCCTAAGAAGGTGACATTGAAACAGAGGCACATAGGAAGCAAATTCATTTCAGTCGCCTTCCAGCATGGAAAGCAGGACCCGAGATGCCAGGGTAGGCAGAGGAGACTGCCCGTTTGTCACAGTGCCTGTAAGGACAGAAGGCTCCTGAAAATCCATAACTGAACAGGGCAGAAGCTATGTGAGCTCCCTGGAGTTATATGTAGAGTTTTGGCTTAGGTGCTTTTTTCCAAGAAGTAGGTCATAGGGGCCGGGGATTTAGCTCAGTGGTTCCGGCGCCTGTCTTGCAAGTGCAAGGACCCGGGTTCGATCCCCCGGTAACCACATACAATACTGGGCATGGAGACTCATGCTCAGCAGCAGTCAGTACCACATACCACAATACCGGGCGTGGTGGCTCATGCCTGTAATCCCAGCACTCGTGAGGCAGAGGCAGGAGGATGGCTGTGATGTGAGTTTGAGGCTGAGTTCAGGGCCAGCCTGAACTACAAAGCGAGACCCTGTCTCAAAAAAAAAAGAAAGAAGTAGGTCATAGTTGTCATTAGACTTACAGAGAGATCTTTGCTGCCCAAAGTGTTGTCTGATTTTTAAATATTTGGAATTTTTTAAAGCTTTTGTATAGAGGGAGGTGAGGCAGCTTGGGGGGAAGTAAAATAAAATTTATTTTTATAAAAAGATTTGCATTTTTAAGATTATTTGCAAGTTTGGGGCTGAGGATTTCGCTCAGTGGTTCAGGCACCTGTCTTGCAAGCGCAAGGTCCCTGGTTCGATCCCCGGTAACCACATACAGCAATGCCGGGCACGGTGGCTTACACTTGTAATCCCAGCACTTGGGAGGCAGAGGCAGCAGGATTGCTGTGAGTTCAAGGCTGAGCTCAGGGCCAGTCTGAAATACAAAGTGAGACCCTGTTTTAAAAAAAAAAAAATTATTTGCAATTTTTATTCATTTTTTTATTTTTTAAAAAGTTACTATTTTAAAAGCAGTATATTTTTTACCTGCAGGGTGAACCTCAAAATGGAATGCATTTGTGGGTGTTTAGGGGATAATTTCTGTCTAAGATCACTTACTTGTCAAATTCAGGGTCATAATTTAAGAGACTTACATTTAAAGTTTTGGGAGGTTTGTTTAGATGAGCATTTTTTTGCTAAAAAGCCACATAACATTGTTCATTTTAGGAAAGCATACATCTGACATTTTTGCTGCTAGGATGTTTGTAATAAAGACCACGTTCAGGGTTTTCGATATATCTTTAATACATAGACCACCTGTTAACTTTTCCTGGAGTTTCATCCTTAGAAGTACTGAATGTCAGGGGTTATCTGACGTCCTTGCAGGGTTCCCTAAGCACCCCGTATCTGCCTGTTCTTAAGTCATCTTTCAAGTCTCTGTACTGTGTCACTTTTGTCCTTTAGGAGCTCAGTCTGAGGAAGAAAGGCCTGGAGTGCCTCGTGTCCATTCTCAAGTGCATGGTGGAATGGAGCAAGGACCTGTATGTGAACCCTAACCACCAGGCCAGCCTCGGTGAGAGGGCGCTGCTGCCCACCTTCCCCCACTCAGAATAAGCTACTTCTATAGTCAGGGAAAGTTGTACAGTTGAGCAAAACATTTTAGTGTGCTAAATAACGCTTTTGTTTGTTTTTTGGTTTTCTTTTTTGAGACAGGATCTCACTATGTGGTTTAGGCTGACCTTGAACTCACTGTGTAACCCATGCTAGCCTCAAACTTGTGCTGATCCTACTGCCTCAGCTTCCCAAGTGCTTGTATCATACCTAGCCAGTACCACAGCTTTTTAAAGGTTCTGCAATTTAATCCATCTGAAATGGGGGGAGGGGAGTTATGAAGTCACTGTTGCAACTTTTTTAGTACCCTCTTCATCCTTCATTGATTGAAGCGTGAGCTGTGTGATACACTAAATTATCCTGTGCTTGTATGCCTGTTGCTGGATTTTTTCACTTTGTTCTATTAATTTGTCTCTTCTTACAAAAAGACTATCTATGTCAAATTACTAGCAGTGTAGCCAGGTGTGATGGTGCAAGCTTGTACTCTTAGTACTTGGGAGGCAGAGGACTCCACGATCACTGTGAGATCAAGATCAACCTGGGCTACATAGTGAGTTCAGGTCCAGTCTGAACTACATAGCAGGATCCTGTCTCAAAAAACAAACCAACAAAAAAAAATTATTAGAAATGTATATCAGAAATGTTTGGGTATTTGGTAGGGAAGCTCCTTAAATGTCTTGAGTGTTTTTGCACTTTTCACTCTTCCATGTGAATTTTAGAATTAGGCTGTCAAGATCCAGGAGGAAATAAGTTTCTAAACTATGCTAAATTTTCACGCTTAAGATTATTACTGTTCAAACTTGTTGCCTTTGCAGGTCTGTGAAAGGGAAGCATGAAGTCAGCTCACATGGGCATGTCCGTATCCCATCTGCTTATTTGGTTCTCATTGTTTTTATGTCATTGCAGGTCAGGAGAGGCTCATGGATCAGGAAATGGGGGATGGGAGAGGCCTTGACATGACAAGACGAAGCAGTGTAACGTCCATGGAATCAACAGTGTCCTCAGGGACCCAGACAGCCATCCAGGATGACCCAGAGCAGTTTGAGGTCATCAAGCAACAAAAGGAAATCATTGAACATGGCATTGAGCTGTGAGTGTGGCTGGCTTTCTAGTGGGATCTTTGGGGTCTCTGAGAGAGCCTTACCTCTGAGAACCTGAGATTGACTTCTGTTGGGGACGTGATCACAGAAGGCTGACTCCAGCATTTGTAACTGATGTTGATTGAGCCAGAGAGAGAGGAATTGTGGTGCATGCACATAAGAAGTGTGTAAAAATCACTCATAAATTACTATCTTGACAAAATTGCAGTTGATGACATTTTTCCCATCTATATATTATGAAAATTTTCAGTGTACAGAAAAATTAATATTTACCATGTTCATCTTCTCTACATAGATATTTTTTAAGCCTTTTGTAATTTGCAACCTTCGCAGTACTTTAGCCCATATCTTTAAAACATAAAAGTCCTCCCACATGTAACCACAGCATCATCATAAGCATGGTGGTCTGTGTGTTTCTTCCCGTTCTGTTACACACTTCAGCATACACACATAATCTCATGTCTAGCTTAAAATAACTAGTTAGTAAATCCAATTTATCTTAAAAGTTGAAGATACGGTATTCATTTATTAGGTGAAGTGTTGACCTTATTTCTTCTCTTCCCACCCTCATTTCCTCACAATGTATTCTTTTTCTCTGGACAGCCGCTAAAGTAATATTTTAAAAATATAAGACCAGGGATTTAGCTCAGTTGTTTTGGCGTCTGCCTGCCAAGCGCAAGGTCCTGGGTTCGATCCTCAGTACCACATATCACATTGCTGGGCATAGTGGCTCACATCTGTAATCCCAGCACTCTAGAGACAGAGGCAGGAGGATCGCTGTGAGTTGGAGACTAGCCTGGGCTACATAGTGAGTTCAAAGACAGCCTGAACTACCAGGTAAGACCCTGTCTCAGAAAACTTTTAAAAAACCTAAAACAGGGCCGGGGGTATAGCTCAGTGGTTCCAGCGGCTGTCTTGCAAGTGCAAGGACCCGGGTTCGATCCTCGGTAACCATATAACAATACTGGGCGAGGAGACTCACGCCCAGCAGCAATCAGTACCACATACCACAGTGCTGGGCGTGGTGACTCACGCCTGTAATCCCAGCACTTGGGAGGCAGAGGCAGGAGGATTGCTGATGTGAGTTGGAGGCTGAGCTCAGGGACAGCCTGAAATACAAAGTGAGACCCTGTCTCAAAAAAACAAAAACCCTAAAACATAAATTAAGTCTTAGCCCTCCCCTACCTAGTCATTCCAGGTATTGTATTCTGTACCACGAACCGATCCAGCTTCTGGCCTCCCTTGCTGACCTCATTTTCTCCCGGTACCCCTAAGTCACCCCACCCATTTTTCATCCCCAGATCACCTCCGAATCTTCATCGTGATGCCCTCTCCTTGGAACATTCATAGCTTTTTCATCTCTCAGACTTGAGAAATCATCTGTTCTTCAAAGAGACCTTCTTTATTATACCATCTAAACAAGGCTGAAGTTTCTCTCTCTGTGCTTGCCTTTGTTTGTATCCCATGGCCCTTGCCAGTTTGTCTACATGACTATCACTGTCCAGTGCAGGGCCTATTAGTATTAATGTACTATATATATATTAATTAACTTGCCTTCCTTTAAGAGGACATATAAAATAATAGTACTCACACTGTGTATTTCTGAAGTAAGTGAAATCCAACAGTGGACACTCTGAGCCTGTTAAGGATGAATTTTGTGGACATCAGGGATCCAGCCTCACGCCTGGGATTTAGCTCAGTGAGGCTGTGCCTGCGTTGCAAGCACAAGGTCCTGAGTTCAGTCTCTGGTACCAGAGGGGAAAATAACAGGAATCTAGCCTCCTTTTTTCTGTCTGCTTCATTACCCTGAGTATGTAATTCTTATCTTCAGGGTTGTCTGTTGGCCTAGGATGACTGTTGAACACTAGCCATCATAATGTATTCTAGAAAAGACAAAAAGGAAGGACAAAAAGAGTGTACGTCTAGTCTGCATCAGCTTTTTTGAAGGATATCACCTACAATTGCCTTTACCACGTTTGCTCACATCTCACTGGCTTGAATTTTGTCACACAACTTTATGTTATTTAAAGGAATTAGGGAAGTATAGTTTTTATTCCAGTTGTTGGTGTGTGCCCAGCTAAGCACCTAGCCTTCTCTTTTTTTTTTTTTTAGGTTTTTTGAGACAGGGTCTCGCTTTTTTGTGGTTCAGGCTGGCCCCGAGCTCAGCCTCAAACTCACATCACAATCCTCCTGCCTCTGCCTCCTGAGTGCTGGGATTACAGGCG
>PVIR01018443.1:0-33390 GCA_004026965.1 Petromus typicus | reverse complement strand
AATATAAACCTATTAATTAAACATCTACCAGCAGTTGGCTCCTTCACTGTACTCTACTGGTCTCATTAATCTTACTCAGTGCAAAACAGGACCCTAGATAGGTCCAGCAGGAAGCCAACTGTCTGATTATTTAGCATCTGCTAAGACTGGACACACTGCCTTTGCTAAATATTAAACCCTGGCTAGGTACATAGATTAAGACAAAACAAAAAAAAATCTGGTGTTATGGTTTAGATTTAAAATGACCCCCCAAAGTCTCATTTGAAGAGTGTTCAAATCATGAGGGTGCTAAAGTGTGTACCCTCTCCCTCTCCTCTTCCACCCTGTCCCTCCCCCTCACTCTTTGCTGTGGCCTGGCTGGCACAGGGTGAGAGTAATTCTCCTTCCATTAGGCTGTTTCTGCCTTGGAGCTAGCCAGCCATGGACTGTACCCATTGGAACTGTGAGCCAAATATCCCTGTCCTTTAAGTTGTGGGTCTCAAGTATTTCATCCAGGTGATGGAAAAATGACTAAAACCCTTGGCCTAAACCTCTACTTTCTCAGAATAGCAGAGTGAAAAGATTTTACAGATCCTAGACAAGGAAGAACATTTGCTTCCACTTTTTTTTTTTTCCCTGGAGAGTGCAGCCTCTTGCTTAATGGATCATGTTAGGCTGATGCTTTTGAGTACTACTAACTTGGGGTTTACTGCTTTCTGGAATCAGAGATGGGGTCTCTGCTCTCTTTCTTGACCTACTGTTCCACTTCTTACAGTGCCTGGGGGTTTTTTTTGTTGCTAGTTCCAGGGTCTAATTTTTTTTAGGACCTTGGTCAGCACACTCAGAAAACAGCAGTTTTAATTTTTGAGGCCAGTCTGACAACTTATGAATCAAAATTTTAAAAAGGGGTAGCTCAGTGGCTGAGCACTTGTCTAACATGCACAAGCTCTGGTTCAATCTCCAGCGCAGTGGAGCCTCTACTCCGCCCTGCCCTTCATTCATACCTTTCTCAACTCGTCCTTCTCCCTACTGTGGGCATCCTCCAGGACCCGGCGCTCCGAGTGTGCCCTCTGCAGCTCAGTGTGCAGGCTCTGCACCTCTTCCTGCAGCTGCTGGTAGTGTGCCAGCTCTTTCTCCAGCTTCTCCATCTCCAGAGCGTGAGTGACGGTGACAGCAGACAACTGTTCCAACAGGGTCTTGTGTTCTTTGTTCTGCAGAGAACATCAGCAAGCAGGGACGGGCAGAAGAGGTGGAAAAATATGAGCAAGGATAAAGTGGAAAGGCCATCAGAAAAAGATTTCCAATGTGGAATGAAACTTCAGAATCACTGCGTGCCTAAGTGCTCTCCTGCTAGCTTCCCTAATAAAACCTCACGTGAACTTGGGAGACTAGACAAACTCACAGAGCAGCAGTCCTAACATGAGACTGTCCAAGGGCCTTTTCTGGTTTTTTTTTTTTTTTTTTTGAGACAAGGTATTGCTTTTATAGTTTAGGCTGGCCTGTGCTCAGCCTTGAACTCAGAGCAATCCTCCTGCCTCTGCCTCCTATGTGCTGGGATTACAGGTGTTAGCCACCATGCCCGGCACTGTGGTATGTGGCTCTGATTGTTGGTAGACATAAGTCTCCACGCCTGTTGTTACATGTGGTTATTGGGGATTGATCCCTGGTCCTTACACTTGCAAGGCAGGTGCAGGAACCACTGAGGTAAATCCCTGGCACCCCAAGGGGCTTTTATGAGCATTTACAGAGCTGGCTCACAGCAGTCTGCTTTCTGTGTTGCGTGGCAGAACCTGCCCCTGGCTTGGAAGTTGCAGGAACCATGTAGCTGGCTCCCTGGATCTGAAGTCTTGGCTTTTTAGGGTCCCTGCCCTTTCACACTGAGCCCTCCTGCCTTGGAGTTGGTAGCACAAAGAATTACAACCTAATGGCTGGCTCTGGAGACCAAGGACCCCTTCAGTATCCCCTCTTCTAAGAGGACCTCTATACAAGCCCTCAGATCCTTTTCACTATTTGTCAGTCTGGCTTATCCCACGTGACTGACTCTGGAGACCAGGGTCTGGCATAGCCTGGCCCCACCATGACCCTATGGACTGGATACTCACTCAACAGGCCCCTCTTGCAACCCTCCCACATACCTACAGCCCTGACAGTGTAAATGGTAGGCAGATATCAGGGTGTCAGATTGAGAAGGCATTGGTCAAAAATGGTTAGAAGGGAAAAGCAGAGAGAAGGAAGGAGGGATTTCCAAATCAGAAGGGTATATGAATAGTCATTAATTATTCTTCACTGTTGTGTTCTGTAGGAGCACCAAGCAGAAGAGAGATATTGGCTGAAATATCAATAAGCCAAGGCAACAGATGTCAAGAATTAACTTGTGTCAAAAATTAGACTTCAGGGAGCCAGGGATTTAGCTCAGTGGTTCCTGCACCTGCCTTGCAAGCCCAAGGGCCCAGGTTCAATCCCTGGTAACCACATACAATCCTGGGCATGGAGACTCATGCCCAGCAGCAATCAGTACCACATACCACAGTGCTGGGCGTGGTGGCTTATGCCTATAATCCCAGCACTCGGGAGGCAGAGGCAGGAGAACTGCTGTGAGCTAAGTTTGAGGCTGAGCTCAGGATGAGTTTGAAGCTGAGCTCAGGGCCAGCCTGAACTACAAAGAGAGACCCTGTCTCAAAAAAAAAAAAAGACTTCAGAGAAAGCAATGAGGAACAGAGAAAGAAAAGGCGTTGGACCCTGCACACCATCAAACATAACCTATGTGTAAGTATACAAGTAGCATATTTTCTGCACAGATATGGCAAGACAAGATTTACCCACTCTTTGTGGCACCCTCTAGGGCAAAACTCTTAGAGGTTTAATGGTAAAAGCCCACTGTGGCACACGTGCCATAGGTTCAACATCATTTTCTAGGTACAGTCTATTTCTGGTACCTGGTGTGGCTGTTGGACTCACCCTAAGGAATCACAGAGAAGAAATATCACTAAGTAGCATTTATTCAGAAAGACTAGTATGTTTCTCAACAGACTATCTGGGTCTGCACTGGAGGCTGAGCTCTAAGGGGAAGATATGCTCACCTAACCACTCTTTGATCTCATCTCTCTTCTGGGCTGGAACTGATGTTTGGCCCAGCTGCTACCTTCTGTGATGCGTCAGGTCACATCACTCAGGCAGAAAGGAAGAATGGGCTGGGCCCAGGTGGCAGTGGGTGGAGTATGGAGAAGATATACATGGTAATGGTGGCAGGAGGACATGGGCTCATTCTACACCCTACTGAGGACAGAGATGACACCTCAGGACCTTGATGCAAAATTTGATGCACTCGGGGAAACCTGGCTTCCCAAGGCCTGAGGTGGCCTGAGGCTCTGTCCTTGAACCTCTGTGCATGTCTGAGCTAGTTACCAACTTCCTCATGTGGAAGAAACTCCCATCTAAGAGGACTGTTATCAAGTGTTGGGGATAATATGCTTAGGTGGGTGCCTGGCATTCACTGAGTGATCCACAAACATCAGTGGTCCATGCCAGCCATGGCTCTGCAGGGAGGGCCACGGAGAGCTGTCTGGGATGGGGATGAGAAATGTCCTTGCAGCAGAGTCTGGAGAACTCCTTCAGCCATCACTCCATAGAAACACAACCTAAAGGGCACCTGGGGGTGTACGCTTTGTGTTCTGGAGGTGTGATTTCAGAAAAGAAGCCCCAGAAAAGCTCATCAGGATCTCTGCTCATCTTTGTGCTGGAAAGTGCCACCGCTGTGCAGCTGAGCCTGGCACAGGGAATGGCAGAGGCCACTAACTCCATCACTGTGCCCTGGAGACCCTCTCTGAAATGGTAGGCTAAGTTTGCCAGTGCTGTCCTGCTCACACTGAAGGCTGTTCCTAGTCTGCCCTGGGCAGGCACCTAGAAAGGTCTCAGCGGACCCTGACCCTCTCACCTCATACTCCCTGGACAACACAAGAGGACGCTTGCCGTACTCCTACAGCTAAAACACACTTTCCCTCAGTGGGCAATAAGAAGCCTGGGTGAGACGATAACTCAGAACTCTGCAATTGGTTATTTTTCTCTACAGCTCATTTTTCCCCCTCTCTCAAAGGTTCAGTAAGGCAAGGTCTTTTTTATACTTGAAATACTTCCCAGTATAAGGGTAAGTCATTCACCTGTTCCCAAATCAGTGATTCTGCAGCCTCTACTGGCCTGTGGGTATTTTCACATAACCAGAAAAAGTAATACCTTTGAGGGGCATGAACCCAGAGTCTGCCCTGGGGTAGATCAAGCCCTGAGGGTTCAGTGTGGAACAAAGGATTCCCTTGCTTAGGTTAGTACTGTCCCAGGGAGGGACATATATATATGAGTATTCTTAGGAAAAAAATGTGATTAATTTAATGCATTTACTGAGTGTCTAATTAAGTCCTATATATGAAATTAAATTGATTTGCCTAATCAAGTACATAGGATTATATTGATTTAAAAGCTACAAACTGAATCTGCATATTTGCAAGTTTGGGGGATAAAAACATTTAAATATAACTTTATATTTACAAGGGTCTAAGATATTTGATTCCCATTCTTAAAAAGCTGTATGCTCAAGTTGGCCACGTTAGGATATACACATGCTTGAATAAAGCCAGATAAGCAGAGTTGCATTCATGGTCTCAGTTCATTTTGGCTGAGGAATGTCACACCAGCAGCCAGCCCTAGGGACCTAAGAACTGTTCCTGAAAAGTGCCACTGAATTTATGGCTGAGGGCTATTTGAAGGATGGGGCTTATGACACCACAGACTATGATAATCCACAAGAAGAATCTCAGCACCAGGGACAGCTCTTGCGACAGCAATCACCTCTTCCTATTTTGGAACCCTCAAGTTCTCCTTTCCTTTTCTTTGAGATCTCGGTATCAATGTGGGTCTTTCCTCTCCTGTTGGGAGTACTTATCCTTAAATTATGAATTTTGGTCTTTACACTGGTCTTTTATTCCAATTTCCTCCCTTGCGGATTTCTTGGCCACTGTCCAGTGAGGATCTTGTCCACTACCCTATGCCATTCTGACAAGTACCATGGGATGACCTTGCATTGGGTGACCCTGACACAGGCTGTTCTCTCCAAAACCAAGGCTAGAGTTCCCTCAGGACTGAGCTATTCTCTTCACATGTCTCAAGAGCTCTCAATGGGTAGAGACTTAACAATTTAAAGGTTAAAGGTGATAGGATATACTCTGAAACCAACCGCCCAACTTTAATCCCAGCCAGCCACATACCTGAGCATTCCTAAGGCAGATTATGTACTCTGTGCCTTGGTGTCCTAATCTTTAAAATGGGTATTAAGTTAGTATTAAACTCAGAGCATTGTAGTGAAGATTCAGTGAATTAGTGTGTGAGAATGGTGCCCAGCACATGGTCAGGCAATATGTAAAAGATGCGAGAAAGAAAGATCTAATCTGCCTCTCCTGGTCTCCAGCTGTATCCAGGGCGCTCTGCTCAATGTGGCAATGCCTGCCACTGTAAACAGATGTTTTCCCAGCAGGAAGCTTAAAGCAAAAAGCTCTTTAAAAATAGTCCTTTTAGATTTGATTCTTTTTGATGTTCAAGCATGTGGATCATAAAATACTAGATTTATTTTTATCCTCCAAAGTCAACTTCAGAAATCAGCAAGGCCAATGCGAAGCCCTATCTGGAAAGCCAGGACTCTGGTGGGTACACAGGGCTCCTGACAAGGGCAGCAGTCAGAGCTTCTTGTCCTTCTAACCGTGCTTTGCCTGGAAGGTTAACTGGTAAATGTGATTTTGTGACACCTTTTCTGCTCAGTCATCAACATCCATAATCATAACAATAAAGACTTTGGTGCTCTCTGTGTTAGAATTTTTCAAATGACCGGTGCTGGAGACCAGATCTTTTTCTTGTCCCCCTGAGTGCCTCTCTGACCCAGTGCATCACTATGGGCCAATCAGAGGCAGAGACTGAGTGCCCCTCACTAGCACCTCTCTGGAGTCCCTACTAAGGAGCCTGGCTGAACAAGGCTCCCTGGAGACTTCACCAGGGACACACTGGCGATGGCTCTTCTCTGAGTCTGGTCTCTTATAGGGCAGGGTCAGGGGCATTCTGCTGCTATCTGGGCCCTGTTTTGGAGCTCCTGTTCAGGACAGCTGGTTTATGTATGAAATGGCTCAGTTGTGTTACTATCCTATTTGGCTCAGGGAAGGATTTTTGAAATGCCCAGGGTAGAACAGGTACAGTGAACCTGAGTGACGATCAGAGCCATGCCTTCTGGCTCACCTCTCAATTTCTCTTTCTTCGCACCCACACTGGGCACAGCCTTCATGTCCTTTCTTTTCCTCCATTTTTTTCTCATGAGGTATCTGAAACTCTCTGGGGAACCACATGAGCCTGGCCCTGTGCTCACACTCATATCTTTCATGAACCAGGGGCAGTGAGTTTCCTTTCAACTCTGGGAGCCAACAGAACTGGTGCTTCAGCAAGATCTGGAATTAAAAAGTTAGCACTATCTTGGTTAAGGCCATGGTATCAGACCTGGGTGGAATCCAGGTTTGAGAACTTTCTAATACTGTGGCCTTGGTAAGGTCCTTGGAGTCCCCTATCCACAATTTCTTCACTTACAAACAAAGATCATATGAGATCTTACACTAAGATCATATGAGAATCACTTGTGAGTGAATGTTAAGTCTTGGCACATGGTAGTTTCAGAAGGGGAATCCACACTACTGGTCCCGTTATACTAGGCTTCCCCACATTACAGCACCCAATGTGTGCCGGTGATATCTGTCCTAACTAAACCTAACAGAGCATCTGAAACCATCAGGCACCAAATAAAAGTCTTCTGAGGGGAAGGATGGGCCACTTGAGCTACTAGGGATGGGTGTAAGTAGACATGAGTGTGTGGGCATGTGTTAGCTCTATCTTTCCAACTCTGATCTACCACAGGTCTGTCTAGCCCTACAGGAGCTGAGTGCTCTATGCTCACTTTGCATTCCTTGTAGTACCTTGCGTGGCACTCTGTCCTACAGAAGCTTAATCAGTGACTCCTTGCTTGATTTCCTGACCTGGGAAGGTGGTCAGGTAGGCAGAAGAAATAGCCTGTACATCCCAATAGTGGTGACCAGCTCGAGTTGTACACCAAGCCGTCTCAGTTTCTCCTCTGTGAGAAAGCAGGGTGCTACCGTGTACCTCATAGAGCTACACATACAGACAACACACTGGCACTGGCCCAGTGACCTCTGTGAGCACTTGTTACTGCTGCCATTATGCCATAGTATCCTCCAGGGACACAGGAATAGGGCACAGGACTAGGACATGGGGCTTATCTATCAGTTTCCAAGTTAGTGGCTCAAAAGTCACGATCTATCATCTTACAGTTCTAGAGATCAGAAGTCTAAGAGGGCTCATGGACTGTGATCTCCCAGGACTCTTGGCTCCAGGACCGGGATCACTCCCACCTCTGATTCTACCCACACCTTTCCTGCCCTGACTCTCCCCTGCCAGCTGCCCTCTTATAAGGACACATATGGTTACATTGGTTCCACCTATGTAATCCCGGCTCATCCTTCCATCTTGAGAGCCTTAATCCACATTTTTAAGGCCCTTTCTCCCCTCTAAGGCAACATATTCACAGGTCCCAGAGACGAAGACACCAACATCTCAGAGAGGTTACTGCTCTCTGGTCATAGTCAGAGACAGTTCTTGCTGAGCAGGTGATCCCTGAGGACTTCTGTGCTCCCTCGGCTCTCTGGCACATGCAGTTCCCCTCAAATAGGCCTGGCACCCCAACAATGGGTAGAGAGTTGCTGGCACTGACCTGGTCATCAATCTTGCGCTGCAGCTGGACCACTTTGTTCTCCATGCCCACATTGAGGCGTTTCAGGTGCTCTGCTGAGCGGGCTTCTATCTTGAGGGCTTTCAGCTCCTGCTTGGCCTTCAGCCTGCGGAAGGCACACTGGATGGTGATGGCGGCATCCCGCTGCTGCTGGAAACGCCTGCGCGCCATCCAGCCCCGGACATGCTTCTGGATGACGGTGGCCTTGTGCTCCATGAGGACCTGGCAGGGACAAGAACACGCACTGTGAGGTCTGTACAATAGGACAGGAGCAAAGGAGCTGTGAGACCCTCTGCAGGGGACAAGTGAGGTCAGCCCCAATTGCAGGGTCAGATGTGTCCCATAATATCTAAGACTGACGGCAGTTTATGAGCAAGTTTTAGCTGGGTTCTACAGCCTGTGTCCACAGAGAATCAGCTGGCAAGTTTGCTTTTCCTTTTGTCATCCTGGCTGGGGAACCATATCACAGTCCAAGCTGTGGAGTCCTACAGGCCGACTGATTATCTCTTTCATCTCTCCCCAACAGACAGGGGCAGGTCCCAACCTGGGCTGAGGGAGTGAGAAGATGAAGCGAGGCAATACTTTTGTCAGAGCTGTCAGTACGTAATGGCTTATTTTACCTCAGGAGTTTGTTTTTCTATCAAGTTAGAAACCATTTGGGAAATGAAAGCATCAGTGTTTTTGCCTTAGTACTCAGTAAAAGTTCGCAGGATGAACAAAATAGGCAAAAATGTTGAGAGATTAACATGCCCAATGCCACAGCTACATGATGGAGCTGGGAGTTACTTGTGCTCACTCTTTGTACATGCTGCCCTCTGCTGGTTGCCTCCAAAATGTCACCTGCCCTTTCCAGGGTGGTGTCACGCAGGGTAACACCAACCTCTCCAGCAGTTTAGACAGCCCTGTCCCACTGGCCCAGGATTCTCCACATATTACTTCACGTGTGTTCTGCCCACCCTGAGGCTTGATCATGTGTATTTTCTCATCATGAATTTATGGCTTTATTTAGAAAATCACACCTTTCTTATCACAGAAGAGACAGATAGATACTCATTTTAGGAAAACATTCACACATATCCTTCAAGTCATGTTTCACATGAGCATTATGCTTCAGTTGCACAGTGTAACTTGGCTGATCACATGCTTCCCAATCTATGGTGATCTAACTGTAGGTGTCCGCCTCACTGAAATAATGCAGAGAACAATGGCTCCCCAGGAGAAAGTCAATGTCCTTCTCCCAGCCTCATCTGATGGCTTCAGGCTCCTCAGCTGCCCAGGAAAAGGCAGGAGCTGCTAGCTCCTGGTACCTCCTGTTCTCAAATATGAATGAGCCCAGGTTAGGGCAGCACGTCCCACTGCTGGCTGATATGTCACTTGGATTCTCTGAGTAGCCCAAGTGTCAAGGGGACAAAGACAAGCGCCTTTCCTTCTTATTGGGACTCTGGAAAGGATTTGGTGGGAGCACAGATGCGAAAATATTTGGAAAAAGGTCAGTCCACCTAACAAGCACCCATCTCATTATTTCGCTTTAGCTGGAGTCTGTGGCATATGAGTCCCTTGGGGTCACTCACCTGGCGATAGATTCTGCGCACAAACATGGCCCGGGCAAAGGCCTGGATGACCACAGCAGCCCTGCGGACCCTCTGGTAGGCCCGCTGGGACCTCAGCATGCGGTACTGTTTCTGGAACACCACGGCTGCACGCGTCCTGCGCAGGTGCTCAGCCAGCCTGGAGGACAGAGGGCCGCAAGTGGAGTCAGTGAGGGGCACAGGGGCCCCCCAAGAGCCCGACACAGCCCCCTTCTGTATTCCTACACAGACACGCAGGCTAACTCTGCCATTCCTCCCAATGCAGCCCCAGTGACACTCCCTCAGGTCAGAACAGCAGTCAGCTCTTTCCCCAAGGCCCCAGGTCCCAGCACTGGCATCAGCCCCAGGTTGGGCCCAGCATCTCTGTGGTCCTGACCCATGTGGCCCCTGCACTTGTACCCCAGGACTCCCCATCCATCATGTTTACATTGTTGTCTGTCCAACTGTGTCTAGACAGGCTCCGAGATATCTACACTTGATCTTAGCCAAAAGGCCAAGAAGCGATCTCCAAGATATCTAGAGCCACATCTCAGTCACTCCATACTCCTGCATTTCGTGCAGGGTCTGGGACTGCAGGTGTTGGACAAACATGGGATGAATGATGAAAATGTTCTCTGGCCCCTAGTGGTTCTCTCTTTTTTCTCATCTTGTAACTTTCTACCTAACATGCCCTAAATGTGGACCCCTCTTCTCTTTTACTCCTGTACTCCCTACCTCTTCTCCTCAGTAAGACAAACAGCCAGTTTGATACTTCTTACTCCACTTAAAAGTCTCGTTTGGTGTTGGATCACAGCAAGTACTCAACGGCCCAGAATGCCAAGTGCTAGAAAGGATGTCAGAAATCATTTAGCCTGGCCATAGAAGAGGAGTTGACACACCCAGGCCACGCAATGCTTATCTATGGGAATATAATTCTCTAGTGTGGCTCCTTGCAAGTGCTTTCCCCTGCTCGGGCCTTGCCTATCCCCGGATCACATGGACCCGCAGGGAAATGCAGCTCTATTAGGTCCTCACCACCAAAGAGCCCAAGACAGAGCACCGCAAGGATGGGCACTCAGTGATGATTCGGCCAGGTAGCATGGACCATGGAGAAACACTCATGCATTAAAACTGCTGTCCTGTCACTTGTACAGCTTGTGCACCAGAGCTCCTGTTAGCAGTTCACAGGTGATTAATGGCTCTTCCCTTCTGGACACACTTGGATAAGCAGCGTGTGGTGAGCGTGAGAAGTCTCAGGCTCAGAGCGAGGAGGAACACTCTCCCGCCTCTGTGATACGCGGGAGGCCTTCTGGGCTTGGCGTTCAGGGTGCTCTCTCTTTTCTTTGCTAATCTCAAGCAGAGGTGTCTAAGCAGCCACATGTGAACTTCTGGATCCCAAACAGAAGATTTCATGGCAATCATTTCTGCAAGGAAGTCTCAGTTTGGAGTGGGCACTGGCTGTGAACCAGGGATGGACCCAAATCTGACAACCTGTGTGAAATGCCTGGGGTGCATGTCACTGAGGCCCTAGTCCCTGTGCTCAGGCTCCAGCTCAGTGGGGGCAACCTCTCACATCGGCCTCGGCGGCATCACTGCTGTCGCTAGCTCATCAGTGGGGATATCAGTTAGGAACGGGATGGTTACAATGGCACAATGTCAGGTTAGTCAGGGAAACCTGACCGGCTCTGCCATGAGGATGCTGTTATGGTCAGAGAAGTCACACTGTCTCTGATGGCTCGGTACAACTCCTAAAAGAGCTCCCTAGGATTATGCCCTAATTATCAAACTCCAAGTGATTCTGAAACTCCTGGTATAAATGAGGGTATGTAAAAGGTTAAGTGTGAAAAAGTCACTTATTTACTCTGGGGTTTAGGCAAAGGGAACATCAGTTCTAGCTCAGTGCTGGCAGAATGCGCATGGAAGGTAGGAGAGGCAGGAAGTCTAAATATTAGCTCTACTCCTGGAGAAGGGCATTGGAGGACTAGGTACAGCCTTTAGGAGAACGTCAAGATACAAATGGGCCTATGGGAAGCATTCCAATACTCTAACTACAGAGCACGAGAGAGGCAGGTTTCCTGCCAGTACACATCAGCTTGGCTTACCTGCGGGCCAGGTATCCTCGGCAGTACCTCTGCAGGGTCATAGTAGCCTTCTTTAGCCTGTGGTATTTCACCCTCTGCAGCCATCCCCGGACAGTTTTCTGGATCATAATGGTGGCTGCCCGGAACTTGTCAGCCCGCAGCTTCTCCAGGTAAGCCACTTGGCCTGCCCGGAAGAAGATCTTGGTGCGGCCAAACTGGAACTTGTCAGGATCCTTTACAAGGCAAGAAGAGGAATGAGTTGGTCATGCATGAGCAGCAACGCAGCACACCCCACGTCATCTGGTTCTTCCAAGGCAGAGTCCTCTACCAGACTCACACGCTCCTCTGCAGGAACATGGAGTCCCAGCATTTGTTCCACAGACAGTAAGTCCCCACCATGGGTCAGGCCCTGGACCAGGACCCAAGAGGTGGCTGTGCACAAGTTATGCCCCCTCAAGGCACCAGCACCACGGTGATAACAGACCAACCTGCAAACAAAGACACTCTCTGCTTTCCGACAGTGGTGAGAATTAAGGAGGAAATGAAACTGAGGATGTTTAAGGATGATTTAAAGATGATTAAGAAAGGTATCTCTGGGAGTTGACACTTGAGCAAAGACCTAAATGAAGAAGACAGCCCCAGTAAAATGTCAAGGAGGGGCATTCTACGCTATCATCAAGAAATCAAATAACAAATGAGAACAAGTATATGGGGGAAAGGAACCCTTCTACATTGCTAGTGGGAATGTAAACTAATACAACCACTATGAAAATAAGTGTGAAGTATCCTCAAAAACCAAAAATACAAATTCCAGCTATTCCGTTCCTAGGTATCTTCCCAAAAGAGTTACAGACATCATATTACAGTGATCCAGGCAGGTCCATGTTTACAGCATCACAACTCGCAACAGCTCAGTCTTGGAAGGAGCCTCTGTGTTCTCCAGCAGACGAATGGACACACAGAATGTGATATTTGTACATAACAGAGCACTACTCTGCCACAAAAGATAAACGTGAGTTATGTGTAGGAAAACGGATGTACTTGAGACAATAATGTTACGTGAAGTAAATCAGATTCACAACCTTAAATATCACATGGTTTCTCCTATAGGACAAATTCAAAAGTATCAATAATGTAAAAAGCAAAAAAAAAGGATAGGTAATAGGAAACAAGGGAGGATAGGTCTTTTGCAAATAGGAAGGAGGCCAAGTGATAGAGGAAGCAAGAAGGGAAATAAAATAATTAAGATGTATTATGTACATGTAGCAACTCCCCAGTGAACTTATACTCATTATGTATGGCAAAGGTATACTAATAAAAACTTTTTTAAAAAGAAGGTATATTCTATAAGAGCACAGAAAATGCAAGTGTTCTGGGGTGACAAAAGCCAAGCACATCTGAGAAACTAAACGCCAACATGGCTGACCATGGGCGGTGGGAGAAACCCATCACCAGGGGCCTTGTGGGTAACTGGAATGGGAGCCATGGCTGGGGGTTGTTGAGCAAGGCAATGACCTGGTTACCCTCACATGGCCACACAGTTTATACATGATTATAGATTGCAAATAACCCTCAAATAAAACTGAACTAGAGATGTTTGTGAACCTGTAATTACTACCTTAATTATATCTATTAGATTAAAATTACTTGTCTTTCTCTGTGTTCACCCCAGTGGATAAGGAGAGTTAATCCCCTTGGCCCTGGCAGACAAGCCTGAGGGAGTTGACCAATGACAACTGAGAATCCTTTGACATCTAAGTGTGTCCGCTGGCACAATGGCCTAGCAAGACAGGAAGGAATGAGCCACAGTCCATGAAGAACATACATACAAACATGGCTCATACCAGCAAATGGGTCTGAAGGAGACCTGAGTCATTGTGCTTCGTGGGCTGGGTGTACAGCAGGCTGCACACCCTGGAGAAGCCGCACTCCTTGGGCTGTGCCAGAGCTGCAGTGACGTCCTGGGTTGAGTGTTACCAACAAGTCTCCTCCACAGGCCTGGCCGCTGGGGAGGCTGGGCAGATTCTCATCTCCATCTCTGCCCAGGGCCATGTCTCTAGAAGGCTTGCAGCTCATGCAGAGAGGCAGAGGGCTGGACAAGGCTGGGAAGCTTCAGGGAAGCCAAGGCCATGCTCTGATGGCTGGCCTGCGAGGAGGGGCCTGTCAGCAAGGGCAGGTTGGGGTCAGTGGACAAGCCTGGCTGTTCAGCTTCAACAGGGGCAGGGCCTCAGGAAAAGCCTCATCCCAGAAACCAGAGTTTCAGTTGTTATTCTGGAAATAAACAGCCAGGGGCTGTGAGGCCACTGTTTCTACAAACAAGACTTTCTGAACAAGGACTCGCACCTGCTCCATGCAGTCAGCAAGCAGCTTGATCTGTACTCTACCCCATGTGTTCCAAGCACACCTCCCAGCCCAGAATGTGCCACACGTCAAGGGAGAGAAAAGTAGTCTTAGCGATCCAAGCCACTCGGTATATTTCATCTGTGATAAAAACTGAAGCCTAGATAAAAATAGTAAGACCACTCTTAAATATCAGAGAATAGAATCCAGGTTCTGAGCTTCCTTGGCCAGAGGTCTCTGTAGTATCAAACCCGCTGTCCTAATCCAGAGCTCTTCACACTTCTCATGCACACTGGACCTCACACTGTGAGTTTGCAACAAAAGTCTGTTCTTAAGTTCTGTCACTGTCACCACGAAGGGCTCAGGTTCTCATGATTGCTGGTCCACACTGTATGATTCTCTAGTTATGCCTGTGCTCACACTAGATTATGAATCCTAGAGAGCAGGGTTCCTACAGCACTTTTTTATGTCCCTCACCCTGACCACTCCAGAATAGAGTATGGAGAAATAACTCAATATCATTTGTGGAGCTGAAGTACCAAATTCATATTAAGGATGAAAGGTCATTACTAACGTCTTCGTAGAGGAAACACCATCACAATGCACATTTCTCCCCCATCCGATTGCAGTGGTGAAAGCTCCCTACCACGGCCTAATAAAGCATCCCCTGGCTTGCAGGCTGCCCCACAGAACACGGCCATTGGCACCTGCTGTCTGGTCTGTAGTCACTCTCATCCCTTCTCTCCTCATTACTCTGTCCTAAATGTAACAAGCACTTGCTCAAGGCAGGACAAGAGTGGCCCACGTCCTTCTAAGCCTACTTGTGACTGTTGAAGTCCAGCCACTTGGCACAGCACTAGGAGCATGAGTGGCAGATGACTTGACCCAAGGATGGGGGCTCTTCCAAGGCCCAATGACCTGTGCATGTCAAGAAGGCGTGCCAGGCACTTGTCCCATGAGCTAGAGGGGAGCATAGATCAGAATATGCCCTTTGAGAAGAGAGGCAAGTAGACAGAAGAGAAGACAGCCACACTTGAGAGCCTGGACTGAGTAAGAAGAGGTCATCTCTGACATCAGCTGACATGTTCACTGAAATTAGCTCACCGTGAACATATGCTTTTTTCACTCAAGAATAACAAATCATAAACCCAGGACACTGACAGGCAGAGCATGCAGTACTTCGGCTCACCAGACAAACTACAGCTCTCAATTCACCAGATTGCTGCCCTCTTACCTGTTGTTGTTTAGTTGTTTAAAAGAGGAGGGGACGAGGAAGACCATTATTCGGGCTTTCCTTTTTAAAAGACAACTTTAAAATCTTACACACTTAGGACAATATCCTCCATTGTCCTCAGCCTGAGTCCATAGGCCCAGAAAATGACTGACACGCTTACTAAATAAAACACACTATCAAGGCTTGGTTATTTGGTAATAAGCTACTCTAAGTAAACAGACTTCTAAGTAAAACAATACTTAAAAAAGTAACATTTTTGATGCATTATTTCATTTTTAGGACCCTGCACTTGCAAGGTAGGCGTGGCATTTTTACTGTTTTCTAAAATGGAAGATTCTTGATAGGGATTAGCCCTTTCTAGAGACCTTATCATACTTCCATAATGCCGGAATTCTTCGGAACTACTGGAAGGTTTAAAGGTTCCCTACTTATGGCTCTGTTTTTATAGTTGTCCAGCCTCAACGGTCAAGTTTTATTTCAGGTTGTTTCAATTAAAACAACAATCTACTGCCTGATTTAAAATAAGTGAATGGGGAGGTCTGAGGCTAGCTTTGCAACAAGCTAACAGTGGACCAGTTCTTCTCTGCTTTGCTGACAGGGGCTGTGCCTGGGCTGCAGGTTAGGCCCCACCCAGGCGGGGAGAAATGGGTGGGCTTAGCTATAGGGGAGCTGGAGAGCCTGGGCCAGCAGCAGTCTCCTCTGCACCCCAGTGAGTTATGCAGGTAACTGTCTCCTGCATGTGCTGAGATGCGAGAGGGCTAGGAGGCGCTCTGGGTAAAGGGGCTTTTTGTTTCTAGTCTGATGCAGGCAAACAGGTGAACATCTCAGAGATAATCTGAATAGGGATGGTGGATGCCACTCTTCTCTGCCTGCCCAACACACCCAAGCCTCCTGCTCACACTCCCTGCTGGGCCTGGCTCACCTTGATGAGGCTCTCCAGGACAGATTTGCAGATGGCCTTCTTGTCGGCATTGGTGAGTTCCTTCTTCTTGACTAGCACCCGGTACCGGTTGAAGAAGTCATGGTAGGTCCACCTGAAGGGAACACAAAGGTGTGTCAGAGACATGTCTGCCTCTTAACCACAATGGGCTGTGGGTGACTTCAGACTTCCTTAATGCTGTTGAACAAAGTCATTCTCAAAGCAGCAAAAAACCCAATCCCTGGTGAGTTTTGTCTTCCCCACTGTCCTCCAAAAACTCCAGGCTGTACTGGTTCCTGGAGTCTGGGCAAGAACAGAGGGAGTGGTGGGCCAGGAGGCACCCTCTGGAGGATGAGCAGACTTTGCCCACTAACATGGAGTGCTCTCCTCTGCTGACACTGCTGAAAGCATAGGGCATATTTGGTTATTTTTGTAGTATGCGGCATTCAATTCAGAGAACATTGAGCTATATTCTAAGTCCCTTTAAAAATATTTTGAAACACCATCTCCCTGAATTACCCAGGCTGGCCTTGAACTTATATCTTCTTCCTGTCTCAACCTCCTAACTAGTGGAGATTACAGGCATGTGTCACTATGCCTGATCACAGCTTTTTTTTTTTTTTTAATGTTGATTTTCTTCTTATAGAACTGATAACTGCTTATGGTAAACATCTTTTTTTTTTTTAAGTGCAGAAAAGTACACATAGAAAAGAAAAGAAAAGGTAGCCACATCCCAATTCCTAACTCCCAGAAGTAACTAGGAGGTATAGAGTAACTGCTGAGGTGTAGAAAGACCCACTTCCTTCCCTAAGTAGATTTTGTTCATGATTCCTTTTTCTCCATCACTAGAGTAAGATCCCTGTAAAGACACCACTCCAATTTCACATAACTGAAGAGACCTGCAAACTACCTCCATAAGGATGTTCCACTTCGCTCAGTTTGGGAAGGGAGTTGGTTAGAGGCCCTTGAGTTTGCATCCTGGCTTCTGACCACAATGGGCTGCGGGTAACCTCAGACTTATGTCCCTCCCCATAAGGACATCTTTCCATAAACAGATCAGTTTTCTACCAGCAAATCTACCATTTCCTGGGCAGGGCTGCCCTCCTCACCAAGGTAGCCGTTGTTCATACTTCCTTGGCACTCCTCAATGCTCATCTCAGTTTTCAGAGATGCCTACAACCTCCTTGAGTCACGGCTCACTATGGTCTAAACTTCTCTGCAGGCCAACACAGCTCACGCTCCACTTCCCTGATTCCTACATGGAGCCCATGTGTTCACGGCCAGCACAGCCTGATCTCCAAGGTCTCCTCTGTGCACACCTTGCTTGAAGTCAGGAGATGCTGACTGCAGCTGTCACCAATGGGTGGCCTCACTGAGCAACTGGTTAGCTACTCAGATTGACACGGTAAGATGTCAGGTAAAAAACAAGCGGTCTGTTCCTTTCCTCTGTTGCTCTTTGCCTTGGGGCGATCGGGTGCCCTGAGTTCAGCCAAAGCTCCTCTGCTTTGACTTTAGACCTTAGGACCATCTGGGCTTCACCTTCCTGGGATGAGGAGGAAAGTGGAGACTGAGCTCCTGGACTCCTTCTATCTCCCCTATGTAAATATTTTTCTTGGCTTCATGGAAGACTTATATTATAGAAATAGGTCTTAGAAAAGGGAGTAGTATAAGAATCAATATCAGAATAACTGATATTCTACTTTTTTTCTTCTATGGAACAGAGTTGGTTAGATTTTGTTTCTTATTTTAAAACAAAAGCTTTTTTAGGGAGATCACTTGCATTAAGATCCAATTTACCCTCTAAAAGTGCACAATTCAATAATTCTTAGTGCATTTGTAAAGTTACACAACCATCCAAAATACTGAATTCCAGAACACTTTCACAACATCAAAAGGAAATCCTACACCAGGGCAGTCCTACCCTGATCTCTCTCCTCCTCTCAAATGCTGGCAACCACCAGAGTACTTGTTCTCTACATCCCTCCACTTGCTCCCTGGTTCAGTCTGTTACAGATGTAGCGGAACTAGGGACGGAGAGCACATCTTACCTCCTTCCAAGGCCCGCTCACTGTCCACACCGACCCCCTTCAGGGAGAGGAAAGAGGTCTTCACAGCTCCCAATGCTGCTGTTTTATGGCAAGAAACAGAAGGATCCTCTTGCTCTTTTTGCCCTCCATCGACTGAGCAGAAACTTTTCTGCCCCTACCTGTGAAGGGACTGTGAGTCAAAGAGGCTGCTTTGAAAATGCGGATATTTAAGGCCTTTGTTCAGCTAAATGCTGCTTCACTTGTTCCAGTCATGTACAATAAGTACCAAGAGAACCCCAATTCCTGACCAGTCTCTGAATCACTTCATCCTAGAGGCTGGAAGAACAGAGACCCAGAGTTGACAAGCTACAAATCCCACGTGCACTGTTTTAGTACATGCAAATGCCGCTGCACTTTTCCTAGGTGCTTTCTGCCCCACCTGCTCCAGCTTTAAATATTGACATCCTTTCTGATACTTCCACACACAGAGAAAAAGGATTTGAGTAAGAATCAAATGAAATATTGGATTTGAAAACGGAGCTTCATGAAGTCTATGTCTCTGTGCTGACCCTACCCATCTGTGCACCCCTGATTTGACAAACACAAATCATGCAGCCTTTACTGCCCTCCCTTTCAACCTGCTTAGCACTTTTCAGTGACTTTCTGAGCACACTCCCCACATCTACATCACAGTTATTTGTGTATTCATTTGTCTTATTTCTTCCTATGAATTTGCAGTTTTGCCGGGGGAAATAATTAAAGCAGCATTTAGCTAGGCTAGAAATCTTAAATGCTTCTAATTTGAAAATCTTACTGCTGAATGACCCATAACTCAAGGAAATTAGGAGAGCGGGGAGATGTGACTGCAACGACATCAGAGACAGTTTGGAAAAGCTTGGAGGATGGAAGTACAGAAAGGTTCTGCCCTTGGCCAGACCCAGCCTGGATGCCTTACCTGTCCCCGACCTATAAAAGAGAACAGTCCCTCACCTCACAAAGACACCTCACAGGGCTTTAGGAGCCAATGAGTCCATTGTGTGGACCATCTGTAAGGTACAAAACTTCTAAAGACCTAAACTGCTCTCCCTTCCGGTGTAAGCCTGCTCCATTCCTTTCCTTGTGCACACGTTCTTAAACTATAACCAGCTCCACACAGCGGGTGTGCACTGAAGTGTACAGGAAGGGGGATGCCGTATGAAGGTAAGGGGTCCACTGAGAAGCATACTCTCACTCTGAGCAGATGCTCATCTGCTACAGAGTATGGGCAAGAGGCCTAGAGAGGTAATGATCACTTCAATGTGGTATCCTATTTCCATAAACCTTGTAATGCTGCTAGACAGAAAATACTCCCAAGAAAGGCTCCTTCACTTCTAAAAGGAAAACCTTCAAAGTAAAGTTGAAAAATATATGTGATTCTTTTGCCAAAAAATATAATTTTTAACAGGACTTCGATTTGGCAGGAACATTTGGATGTTCAGTAAGACCATGGGTTTGCCCAGGATAACTTTCCATTTTGTATTCCCCAACCATACACTGCATTTTAGCTAGTACAGAGTCCACCATGGGACCAGAGCTTTCTGCTTTCAGTTATAGATCTATGTGTACACTTACAAGGAGCTCTATTAAACACCAGTCTCCCTTGTCCGAGATGATTTAAAGACTCTCAACATTTATCAGCAACTATCAACTATGCCTTTATACCTTGTTGCATGTTGTAGTTTTACAAAATTATACTTTGCTGACTACTTAACTGGTTAGACCATAAGCCGCCTCCCACCTCCCATGCACTCCACACAGTTAAATCTCTTTTACCAGTTTCTCCAAAAAGAGACTACTGCCTTTGGGTTAACAGTTCTTTAGTGTGTAGCATAGTCACAAAACACATCTAGCGTCTTTGGACCATCTCCCCCCCTCAGAACATTAAAAGTTCTCAAGTATTTGCAGCATGTTTACAGCAGAGCATGGTTTTAGTCCCGGAAAGCTTTTTGGGAACAACTTGCGGTGACTACCTTCTTTCTCCAGTGGGACTCTTTCTTGCCAGGTGGTCCTGCACACATCATCTCATTCTGGTTGGAAAGGATCCACAGCCCACTCCTGGGCCAGGATCCTCTTCCATTCGGTTCTGTGTTAATGCTGTATTAGCCCATCCAGAGTCTGCTGACTAGGCCCCGACTGTGCTCTATGGAGCCTCAGCAGGAGCAGTTCCTCCTTTACAGCAGCCCTGCTCTCCCTGGATTCTGACTCCCGTGTTGAGAGTCTGGTCAAGCATCTGAGACTTCTCTATCTTGCTTCCTTTTGAAGAAAGGCCTTCACCTGGTATGTTCTCGCCACTGGGGAGAAATTGTTCTGAGCTGGTCACAGTTGAGTAGGTGTGAAAAGTCCACAGCCCATGACTGCTATGGACACAAGTATTCAGCAAGTCCACAATGTGGAAGGTGTGTCTCTTAGTAATGAGCTCTTCAGACTGGAGACAGTGAGTGATAACAGAAAATCAGTACTTGGGTGTGGTTTTGGTTGAGCACCCATCTGGAGCCTCACCATTGATTTAAACATCTGTATGTGAGAACACCCTGCAGCACAACATGCCTGCCTGAGAGGCACACAGTGGACCAAGGCTGGCCACTGCTGCAAAAGATACTCCATATCATTAACCATTGGGGAAATACAAATCAAAATCACAGGGAGATACCATTTCATTCT
Source organism: Petromus typicus (assembly GCA_004026965.1). NCBI lineage: Eukaryota > Metazoa > Chordata > Mammalia > Rodentia > Petromuridae > Petromus > Petromus typicus. The sequence continues at coordinate 12,717 of PVIR01018443.1, read as the reverse complement.
CATTATGGTGGGTATAAAAATAAAGACAGATCATAACAAGTACTGTATTGGCAGAAAAGGGGAACCCTTGCCAAGTAGAGGCACACTGGTAATCCCAGGTGTTCCAGAGGCTGAGATGGGAGGTTTTAGAGTTTAAGGTTGGTCTGAGTAACACAGGGAGACTTCTTTTAAAATACCAAAAAGAACCTTCATGTAATGCTGGTGAGGATGTAGAGAAATCAGTACAGCAGGTCTTCAAAAGAGTAAAGAGTGACCCAGCAATTCCACTTCCATGTATATGCTGAAGAGAAAAACATATGCTCATACAAAAGCATCTACACAAATGTTCACAGCAGCATCACTCATACTTGACAAAAACTGGAAACATCCTCAACATCCATGAACTGAGGAATGGATAAAATAAAGTATGGCATATCCATACAAAGAAACAATAATCAGCAATGTAAAGGAATAAAGTACTGATTGATGCATGCTACAGCATTTTTGATGTATCTTTTAAAACAATAGCATGTGAAAGGAACCAGACATGAAAGGTCATATAGCATATGACTGCATGGAAATCAAATATCTAGAGTAAGCAAATCAACCCAAATACAAAGGTCAGTGCTTTCCAGGGCCTGGGAAGAAGGGAAAGAGAAACAATTACTAACAGTTTCTTTTAAAGATGGTGAAATTATAAAATTAGATAATGCTGATGGTTGTATTACTGAATAAAATGAAAAATCACTGAATCACCTTAAAAGGATGAATTTTGTACTATGTGCATTATATCTCAATAAAGATGTGATGGAAAAGATAATTTTGTGGGCAGTTTCCATAAAGTAATTCATAATCAGGATTTGTTGTCCTTATTTCAGCCCTAACCTCAAGTGGCCCCAGCTCAGAAGTTTGCTAAGCTTTTCTGCAAGGGGAGGGCAACATGACTCCTCCCCACTAACTCTGAGCTGGAGTTGAGAAAGAAGGGACCACAGAGGAAAACATCATCCATCTTAACATGGCCTGCATGTGACCAAGGGGCTGCAGAGGGGCCAACCTGTGCCTCTGGGGTAATAGTTTTCAGGCAGGATGCATCTAACAATCACTTGGAAACCTTGTCAAAGTGAAATCCTCAAGGCTCAGGCTCAGACTGACCAGGTTTGAGGAAGGGCGCTGGCTTCTGAAACTCATAAAAGTGGCCTCCTACCTACGATGTGCAGCCCTTCATGTGCACCACTAGGTCAGACCACAGTCCACAGAAAAGAGGAGAGAAGTCAGGCCAAAAAGTCAGGACTTAAGAACCTAAGATAAAGAATCCCATCACTCTAACCTAACTTCTGCATTATTCTCTTTCTGAAGAATGTTTAATAGCAATGGAAATAATTGTGTGACTTTGTGTTTGTGTGTATGTGTGTGTGTCTGTCTGTCTGTCTGTGTGTTTAAACACCATCAGGCAGGAAGATAAATCAGGTAGATGCTAAAGCTTCCATCTAACTCTACAATCTGAGGGTACTTATTCCACATGGGTTTGGAGAGAAGGACGTTGAGGAGCTGGAAATCTTTTCAGGAAGCCTCAATTTTTATGAAGATGATCAGATGAACTGAAGGAGAACTGGACTGTATGAGGCTTTGAGTTGATTCATTTTAAAAATGCAAATTATACATTCAAGGAGTCCTCCATTACACTTGTTTTGGTTAAGTAGTATTTGCACCAGTTCCTTTAGTCACAGAACTGTGGGTCCAGGGAGACTGGTGAGCATAGAAGCAGGAGCCAGGAGCGGTTTGGGGAAGGCTCTGTCCCCGACAGCACATTCATCACGATGCTTTATGCACATTATAATGGACATATTCCTTAGCCACCGCACAGCATTTCAAACAGAATGATACATTTCCATTTAAAGCTACACTCCCATGAAAGCCGTAATTCTTCAGAAGGATAAAAGAATCAGGTACTTTAAAGCATGGGGAGCAGCAGCAGCCTCAGATAGCTGCTGCTGGTTGGCAATGCTATAGTTGTCCCCACTGGCTTTGTGGACTTCAGGGATAATGGATACATCTCACATTTGGAAGAGAGGTAGAATTTTCCTCTCAATCAGTTGAGCTGAAGCAGGAACTGTACCTGAAGTGCTTAGGCTCTTGAACGGCCCTGCGAAAGATTCATCATTGGCCTCTGCAATCCTGGGCAGTGTGTGCAATTTCTGTTACCATTTTCCTTCCTTTGATCACTCACACAGCAGAAATGTAGAGATATATATAAATTATAATTCCCTTAATCAAAACAAAGCAAAGAAACAAACAAAAAAACAACACACTGGAACGTCCTGAAGACACAGCTGTGCAAAGTTACGCAGTTACTTGATAAGCTAATACAAGTAAAGTCACTTTACTGAGTTTTCCGCAACTGGGAAACCGATTTTTTTTTTTTTTGTACATGGCTTCTCATCTGGTTTCTATGCTCTTGGGAAAGTTTTCCCAAGTTAGATCAGCAGATAGAGTTCAGCTTGCCACCCTGAGGCTAGCACACTCTGCACCTGTTGTGCACTTCCTTCCATAGCTGACACCTTGCAGGCAAGTGACATCCACAGAAGCCCATCTGATTTATCCATACATACTGCAGACAGCACCAATCCCTGAGATTAAGCAGTTGGGCAACATGATTTATCGTTCATCAATGAGGCCACCTCAAATAGTTATGGCAGATACAGAAAACTAAGCCGTGGGCTCAGACAAAAGACTACAGGTTGGGAACTCACTCATCTTCCAAATAAATGCCAAGCTAAGTACTGTGGCTTGGTAATGGCAAGGGGGATGAAAGAGGATGACTCAGTGTCACTGCAGTCTTAATGGAAGTGCCATCATACCATGGTACCACTGTCCAAAATCCAATGGCAGTTCAGGAAGGGGATCCTCTCTTGGGGCCATCAGCAAAATGTGCTAAGGCAGCAGATGTAAGGAAGGTATGAAAGGAGTGACCTGGATCTAGGTCCACACACCTAAATCACTTCAGACATCATTTTCTATGATACCAGAAGTATATCTTTCCTTCCTTCTTTACACTTTACATAATACCTGTAATTACAGGAACAAAAGGCACAGATGCACTTGTAATTATCTGCTAGAAAAAAGTCTAAACATTTAGGATGGCAGGAAAACAATACATTCCCCAGGAACCCCCTCAGAGGCCGGCAAATCGCGCTCATCTTGATCCTGGTGGGATCAACTTCCCATAAGCCACTTCCCACATGGGTTGTAAGACCTGGCAAGCGCGAGTCCTCCTAGCTTGCTAACAAGAGGCTACCTGGATAAGGAGAAAAGCATATGCAAGCGTGCTGCAACCGGGAGACCAAGCAGTGGGCACAGGGCACTGAAAGGGCAGAGAAGCCCTCTGTAAGTTGCAGCCCATCCTTGGGTAGTCTGCTGCTTTGTAGCGGGTGGCATCTTCCCATTGCCTCCCACCAATCCAGATCCTCCTCATTCTTTAAGGCCCAGCTCCAGCCTCACCTTCTTAAGTAGTGTCTACTCCTCCCACACTTCCACTATGAACTAACATCTGGCTATGAGTCATGCTTCAATTGCCTCAAGCTTGTGTCACTTCTAGCCATTGGTTGTGACTATGGGCCAGCACAGAGCTGGATGCTTCACACAGGAGACAGAGGACAGATTGGGGAGAAAGACTTCAAATACTGTTCTCATTTCACATAAAGCTCATGTGAGACCCATCAGTAAATCTGTTCCTCCTCCTCCTGTCTCTGGGACAAAGTATTTTATACAATGGCAACAAACCCAGTAGGAGTACAGAGACACACTGTCACTCTGATTTCATGCAGTGAGCTTGGAGGAAGCTCAGCTGGTAAATCAGAAGTGGTAGATGTTGTAGACACCCACACAGGCAGAGTTTTACAGTAAACCAGGTCCAAGCCATGGGCTTCTAAGCCTCTTCTTGATACATGGGAAAACCCTTGGCATGAAACCTCCTCCACATCACTTGTCTTACATTAATTCTTTCTGTTAGAAAACCTTCAAAGAAATAGGGGGCTGTTTTTACAAGGAGATGGATCCCAAGATTTCACCTAATGTAGATGACCTCACTGTCATGTGTTTTCCCCATGTCTTCTCCATGGCTTGACATGGCCCCAATTTATATGCCTTCCACTTTACAAGCCTTCTATTTAGACACAAAAAAGTGGTAAATTATCACAAAGGTGAACATCTTGAGTTTCTCTGCTTACCTCTAGGCCACTGCAGTACATATAGCACAGCTGTCACCTTGGAAACCGGCATTCCAAACCTCCTTTCACAATGGCCCTACATGGTTTAGCATGGTATGTGGGTGAGCACACTGAGGGCATGCTCATCTATTAAATCACTCCACTAGTCCCTCTGTATATCTTTCAAATTGACTCGTTCAGTTGCCTAAGAGTTTCAGAATACTTTTTCAAGGTAGCCACATGAAGGTGAAAGCCAGGCTTGGCTGGCCTGGAGTTCAGCCCTGCCTGCTTTGTTGTGACTTCTTCCTTGGCCAAAACCACACAATCAATCCATAGCCACCTCATACAAAAGCCCGTCTCTCTGCATGCTTCAACTAGTCCTTGACCGATCTGACCAGTATGCTTACTCCCCCTGCCATTTGTTATATAAGTGTGTGTATCTTACAATAAAAGGGGAAGTGTTCTCGGAAATGTTCCTGGGACTCTGCACTGTGATTCCATTTGCCTCATCCCCCTTGGTCTGAGTTTCTGTTACCCCCCAAAAGGACAACAATAGTCACATACACTGGGATTTCACAAAAACAAAGCTAGCAATGTCTGACACAGACATATTTTCCCCAGATATTTATATCCATAGGAGGCAACTTCTTGCTCATATCTAGATGACTAGTAAATAGTCTGTTAAATATTTCAGTGCTTGGTACTGTGCTGAAGACTTTATCTCATTCCTTATGGCACTTATGAAATAAGTAAGACAATTTTGCTCAAACCCAGGCTTAGAGAGATTTATTAACTTGTCCAAGGTCTCCTAGCCAACAAGTGTGGCAGCCAACACCTGGAACCCAGGCCTGACTAGTAAGGCCAGGTGCAGCACATGCAGGGTGTTTCAGCTCTTACCCAGCCTCAGTTCCGGAGTTCAGGCTCCAGAACGTTAGAGAGGAGAACAGTTAGAGCAGCATCAGGTTTCAGGTCTGGCCTGTGCTTGACACAGGCAGGGGACAGTCTTCTGCAATTCCCACTTAACCCCCTTCTTCCTCTGATAAACCTTTGTCTGTAGAATGACACTTTGCAGACTAAAGCAGTTAGGATGTTCAGCAGGACGGTGTAGCAGAGAAAGCAGAGTGCTGGCTCCAGATCCAACTCAGCCTCCAGAGCTTACTTGCTCTCCAGGACTCATTGTGGGAGCACATGTTAGATGACAATACATCTCACCTAACTGAATATTGAGAAACAGTGACATTGCAGTATTTTTTCTACCACAAACTGCCTTCCTACAATTTCTTTTTTAGGTTTTTTTGACACAGGGTCTCACTGTGTAGTTCAGGTTAGCCCTGAGCTCAGCCTCAAACTCACATCACAGCAATCCTCCTGCCTCTGTCTCCCGAGTGCTGGGATTATAGGCATGAGCTACCATGCCCGGCACTGTGGAATGTGGTACTGGTTGCTACTGGGCATGAGTCTCCATGTTCAGTATTGTATGTGGTTACCAAAGATCAAACCCATGTCCTTGCGCTTGCAAGACAGGCGCCGGAACCACTGAGCTAAATCCCCAGACCCCATCCTACAATTTCTAACCCAGGTTATTTCAATAAAAAACAGTATATTGGGCACAACCTATTAAATTCATTTCACAACCCACTAGTGGGTTGCAACACACAATTCTGAGAAGATAGCAGACTAGCAATGGTGAGACTAAAGAAGCCTTTGGTCAGTGACGCCTGTTTTGAGAGTTCTGTAGGGATCCTAGTGAAGTGGCAAGAGTGCAGTGACTGCCCACGGAACCCAGTTTGAAGATCAGCAGCTCGGCAGCACCCCAAGGTCATTTCCTAACTTTTCAACCAAGTGACGCTTTGTTGGATCTGAATCCCATGCACATAGCAGCTCTGAAATTTCGGCTGTTTGAACTCAGACTCAAACAACTCAACCTGGGCCCTCCTCACCTGGGTCGAAAGATGAGAAATTTGACATACAGGGCAGACTGAGAAATGTCAAGCTTTACCTAAGAATAGAAGCTGGCCCACCTTCCTAACAGGGGAGTGGTTAGCTATTAGTGTTTAGGCACCAAAGTCAAAAAATAAGAAAAGGGTCCGAGGACACACCCTGGCTTTTTTTCTAAGCAAGAAAAGATGTGTGGTTGAAAAGAATTATTAGCCTTAGACTCAGCTCCAGTGATTATCCTGTTGGGTTTTGAAAAGCTGCCTGGATGTTGCAGATTAGTGATAGTTCTTATACTTTTCAGGTCATATGCAAATTCTTAATTCTAGCAACAATTTCTCTCTAGGCCTAACATTTGGGAATTGTTTATGGTTAAGCTGTTTATGGGCAATTAACTGCCGCATACGAAATGGTCCCTTCACTGCAGGACAAAGTGACAGGTGGAGAGGAGGCCTGTGCTACCTCCCCTCATCCCCACTGCTGGCTCCATCCGTGCTGACACACCAGGGACTTCTGAGGACAGATGGTCCTCAGGGGCAGTGTAATGGCTCTGGGCTGCCACACTGCTCAATTCAGTCCTAGTCAACAGCAAAAGCTGCTTGGGATAGGTGACACTGATATGTAGTTCAGTGTGAGCTAGTGGGATTGTCACTTGTTTCCCAACCCACTTCAGGCAGGCATCCATAGGGTGTCCGCACGGCTTCTCTAGACTTGGGGTACTTCAGTGGCTTATCCACAATGCACATCAGACCATGAGATTTATTTTTTAGCTCAATGAAATTATATTTTCCACTATAAGGATTCTATGCTAAAAGGTAAATGGATCCAACAATAGATGAATGGTTAGGTAATATGTGATATAGACATGCAAAGGAATATTATTCATTCTTAAAAAGAACATTTTGTCACATGTTCTGAATACGAATGAACTTTTAAGACATTATGCTAAGTGAAACAAGCAAATTGTGATTCCAACAAGCATGATTCCATTTCTATGAGACACTTTAAGTTGTCAGATTCAAAGACAAAGTAGAAAGGTGGCTGCTGGAAGTTGGAGGAAACGGAATGGGGAGGGCTATGATTGATATGATTTGTTCCTGAAGGACTCAGGTGTTGAAGTTTGGTCCCCAGGGTAGCGGTATTAGGAGTTGGTGAAATTGAAGAGGTGAGGCATATTGGAAGATACTTAGTTCAACTGGGAGACCAAAAGTACCCCTCAGAAGGTACTAAAGGACCCCAGGTTCTCTTTAGCTTTCAGTCTGATATTATCCATCTCTCCTATGTAATCTTGGACTTTTAGCCTCTAAAGTTATGGACTAAATAAATCTCTTTTCTTTACAAAGTTAGCTTGCTTGAGGTATTTTGTTATAGTAACGAAGAGGGATTAAGACAAGGAGTTTCTCTTACACGTTTTGCAAGATGATAAGAGTTCTGGAAATGGAATGTAGTGTGACAATGTAAACATACTTAATGCTATTGTCTATTTAGAGATGGTTTAGGACCATAAATATTATGATACTGTGTTTTATCAAAGGGGGGAAAAATAGATAAAGGGAGTATGAGGGAGCTGAGCATAGAAGAAAGCCCAATGCTACTGTAGCTAGTTCATCACACAAACCAGAGACAATGTGGAATTCGAAATGCTGCCTCAAAGAATGCTATTATTGATTCTCATATTTCTCAGGTCAAACTGGAATTCTTAGTGCCATCAACATCTTGCTTGAGCCCTCAGGGGCGGGGATTCTTCTGAGGACCTGTTTCTGGAGAATAGTAGTGAGGACTCCTGGGAGCACTGTGCTGTGCTCTCCTCTGAGGCAGCCTGGAGGGAAGGAGTGGTCACCAGCACCTTACCTGGATGGATAGCCGGCCGCGCTGATGCGAATGGTCTCTAGCACCCCACAGGCTCTGAGTTGCTGCACAGCTCGCTTTGGGTCAAAGCTGCCAAACAATAAAATAAGTGATGAGTGGCCAGGCTGACATATAACTAACAGAACAGGAGAGAAGTAGAACACACCCTGCCCACAGCATGTATGGATTAGTGTGTACAAGGCTGGGTTAAAGTGCAGACTGACTGGCAGGTGAACGGGCCCTTTTGACATTTCCATTGTCTGCGTGAGGCATTTGTTACATTCTTAAATCCTACCTGGGCGACCCTCTCTGCCTAGCTGAAACTGCCACCCTCTAAGACGCATTCCTGCCTCCTCCTCAGTGTGCCCTGTTTCCATCCACATGGGCATGCATCCTAAGTCAGTGTCTGTAGCTTATCCTTCGTGTCTACAGCATACTGAGCACCAGAAGCATTACTTGGGTTGGTGACTAAAATTTCAGGCCAGGTAGACCTAGGTTTGACACATGACATAGCAAATGGCAACAGCACATGTCATTGGGGCAGGATGAGCCCCTCTGGGTCTCAGGATGAGTACCCAGTTTCTAGGGTTAGTATGAAGATTAAATGCAACAGCCCAGGGACAAAAGTAGAACAGCTCCTGGCCCAACATCAGAGCATGCACATTTAGTGAGGGTCATGACAGATACTCCTTGAGAATCACTTAGATGCAGAAGTTTGTCTTCCCATCTGAAAGAGATGGGTCCATTTTGAATCATTCCCCTTCCCCGTGATGCTGAGCTTAACACCCCAGCCAAGAATTCATTCACACAGAGATACTGAGTGGGACGCTACAGAATAGTGCAGACCCCAAGTGGGGTTCCTAGGGGCAGCTGTGCTCGGGGAGCAGAGGGTGCAGTAGTGCACTACAAGGCAGACTGCAGGAACACGGTGGGTGCTGAAGGACACCTGCAGGAACACATCAGGTTGGCTGGGTGATCAGGGAATCTCAACTAATAAAGAATGAAACTGCTACTTAAAATCTGCTAAATCGGCCTCCTACTCTGTTAGAAGAGGTGAGGAATAAAGCTCCCTTTCTGTTTGCTTGTCAGCAGCTCAACTGCAGCTAAAGGATATGCTTCTTTTGTTCCTCCTCCTTTGCAAAGGGAAAGGCGGGAACAAGGATGGCCCTGGGGTTCACAGCCATAGATCTCAGTGGCTGCTGTCAGAACCACGGCAGGGCCCTGGGGAGCCAGCTTGTCTTGGTGGATAAAAGAAGTGGGGGCTATTTTAGCTCTAGCAGGCAGCCTCTGCCGCGCCATCACTTTTTACAATAACCCAGGTGTTCTCTTCCCAGTGGCCAGGCCCACCCAAACACTACAACCCTACAGTTGGGTGTAACCTGGAGTCCTGTCTCCATGGGACTCCCTGTGTGTCATCCCTGCATGACCTGCTCAATGTGTCACCCATATCATACTCTAATGCTAAGTATCACATGAGTCCAGACACAAAATTCCATTAAACATGGCACACACATTTAGCAGATGATACTGTGGGCTGGCCTGGGCTCAGCAGGTACTTCCCAAGAGGCTGACAGCACAGGATCCCACTTCCCTCCAGGCATAGTCACGTTCCATGTAAGCTGTGAGTTTTGGGTCCCAGGAAAGGTCCACACCCTCCTCTAGGCCGGCGCTTGCTTCCATTCCCACTGCTTCCCTCAGCATGCTCAGGTCTTGTGTTCTCCCAACACCCTGTCCCCCATGTGCCGCCACCCTGATCAGTCCCGAGTGATGCCAGACTCAGGCCACCCACCACACTGACAGTGTGAAGCACAACAGGGTGCCGCACTATACACGGTCCCAAACAACAAAGTTACTTTGTATGACAATTTCATACTTTTCACCAGGATCAAAACTCCGTTAGTATCAAGGCCTTTTAGGACGGCATGTATATTATTTTCTGATGTCATGCCCTATGCAGCTTTTCGGTTTTCCAAGGACATAGCACAGCTGGAAGGGGAGGCGGGCCTGGACCAAGTGTCATAAGGGCCTTGTTCAGACCACACACAGCACTTGGGTTGCAGGCTCTGCTGTCCAGTCTACACACCTCCCCAATGCAGTCATCCCCAAGGAAGTGAGCTCTACACACGTTAGGGGTGGCAGCTTGCTCTCCTCTAGGATCCATGCCTGTGCCATCCCAACAGGACCTTGGTGCCATGGGAGGTACAGGAAGGGTCCCTGCTCCCTCTGGCACTGCCTAACATGTTTTAGTGGAATATAAACAGACACCCCTAATAACCACTTCCTCCCTTAAAAGAACTATTCCACCCCAACCCTTCTGCTCTTGTACCCTCTGCATGATGCTTTGTGGATGCTGTGCATTCCTGCTTCCAGTGGGCCCTGGTCTGACAGACAGGCAATAGCTTGCTGAATGTCACCACCCCACACAATATAGCAAAGTCTGTTGGGAAGTATGTGTGCTTGTACGTTTATGTGTGTTTATGTGTGCATGCATATATGCATGCGCAGACACATGCAGTGTCCATCTTCTCTTCGAGCTGTACACACCATGCCTAAAGTCATGTCCCCAGAAAGCAGCCCACCCGTAAGCTCAGCTTTAAGCTCTCCATGGCTCCGTGACTCATGCTGCTCTTCCCTCTCAAGGTGGCAGGGTCACCTCTGTGCTCCGGGCTGAGGGTGTGAACACAAGTCAGCCTCAGCTCTGCCACCTGCTGCTGCATCACAGCACACTTACCCCATTCGCTCAAGGGGTGCTGAGACATCTGCTTGTCTCTGAGTCACAAGTTTACTGTCATGACCAAGCAATACAAAAAGAAGACTTTTCAGAGAAAAGCAAGAAGACATGATACACAGAAAATATTGTTCCTCTTTTCTTATGCATCCACTTTGGGGAGGTGTAAAGACAGCCAGCCTGCTGTACTTTAATCTTACACCCTCAGCGATACAGAAAACTCCCTGTCATGCACATCTCCCCATTGGCATGCCTGCCATCACTATGAGCTGATGAAGAGCGGAAACCCAGGCCTTCTGCTATTGAATTCTGGAAGACCCTAAGGAGGACAACTAAACTCTAACTCAGGTCATAAGAGATACATAGAGTCAGAGTGCAGGTCTGAACCACCCCCCTCAGTACAAAGTGCATGAACAGCGGAGCCAGAGCTTGGCATATACAGAGTGAGAATCTGGTGGTGTCAGAACGGGGCTCCAGCCCTGCAGTCAGGCATCACTCAGTCAGACCTGCATTTCTTCAGGATTCACAGTATCTAACAGCTCAGGACCAGAAGACCCTGGGAACAGTGGACTGGCTTTCAAGATATCTGCCAGGTCCTCTTCTGAGTGATGCCAGATTATGACATTCACCCCAGGCCACCTCCTCCTTGAATGAAGAAAGGCTCTATCTGTCTTCCTGTCTGTCTCTATGTCTAGGGCACTTTTAGCCACTTGTGACAGGCAACTCCTAATGTCATTTTGTCTGTCTTAACCCAGTTCCTAAGAAGAGGCATGAACAAAATTTATTGAATAAAGGAAGTAGAAAGAAAAATACTTTTACATATAAAATAGTGTCAAAGCATTCTGTGTAGGACAGTGGTTCTCAATCTGGCAATTTTGTCCTCCAGGGAACATGGTCAATGTCTAATAACAGTTTTAGTTGTCACAATGATGGGAATGGTACTGCTATCTGGTGGGGTAGAGGTCAGTGACACTTGTAGACATTTTAAAACACACAAGGCATTTACTTATATCAATAGTACTAATGCTGAGAAATTTATGATAAGGAATGGGGAGAAATATACAGCAATTTCCTTGTAGAAAATATCAATAACAATAATTCGAATCATATGAATGCTTATACTTCTTACAAGTGATTGCTAATGATTATCTCCTTGGATTTTTTTTTTATCAGGATATTATAAAATCATAAGATAACAAAAGATGCTCTGAAATTAGCCAAAAAATCAGTAGTGAGCTTGACTGAGAATTCAGGTTTTCTGATTTGGTTCATTTTCTTTGTTAATTCTCTGTATTTGTTGAAAATTTTGGTGTTGGAAGAAGAGAGAAGGGTCTTAGAAAAAATAGTATTAATTTTAGAAAGTCCCTTTCTGGTCTACATCACAAATGGGAGGGAAGCGTACAGAGTACTTGGAACCTGGACAGTACCAGGTTTTGGTCAATGGACTGCCAGGGCCACAGCTGGCTGGGGCAGAAGACGTACTGAGTGCCATTACTTCCTCTCCAGGCCCGCCAGGTTTCTCTGCCCTTCACACACAATCTGAGTCTTTCACACGCACTGCTCTTCCATCAGCTTCTTTCCTGGCAGCCAGCCAGTAAGCAGATGCCACCCTGTGGGGGCGGGGCTCCCAGGCACACCCAGAAACGTGGGGAGGAAGGAAAGGGAGCAGCCAGCACACTTTAGAGAGATGAACTCGTATATCATCTCCTTTGCCTTCTTCCACCATGAGGCAAAAACCTCCTGGGGAGGCTTCAAGCTTTACTAATGGACAGCAACTGCAGAAGGCAGTTCAAATGTCAGAGTTGCCAAAATGAATGATTTCATAGTAAGAAATTCCCATGGTTTCCCTTTTGGTCTTAGCAAAAAAAACCAAACCAAAACAAAACAACAACAACAAAAAAAAAAAAGAAAGAAAAAAAAGTGAGAGATGAGAATAATGTGTTTAAAAAAATTAAAAACACCATTTCCTGGGCCACAGGGAACGGTATACATGGAGGCCCCAGGCCAGGGGGAAGCTGCTGA
>PVIR01018442.1:0-33419 GCA_004026965.1 Petromus typicus | reverse complement strand
ATCACTCTTATGTTATTCTTTGTTGAATTATCTAGGAGCTGTTGGATTGACTTTTCATTATCGCTTGCTTTTTTCCATAGATCATGCCTTTGCTATTCATTGGTTGAGATCCTGTCTTCTAGGTTTGAAATTTGGTCTTCTGCCAAGTTCATTCTATTGCACAAACTTTCACTTTCTTTCTGAATTTCCTGGACTTCTGCTTGTAGGTGTCTAAAAGGTTCCATTGGTTTTGCTATCTTGGATTCTATCAACTCCATGATTTCCTCTTTAGCTTTATTAATCATCATGTTGACATTGCCTAATATCTCTGCTTTCATCTCAGAGATCAGTTCTGATTTCCATTTTACTAGATCTGCTTTGGTTACCTTTTTGGAGGACCCTGGAGACTGGGCTTCCAACTTCTCTATTTCTCTTCCTGTTGTGATACCTTGAGGTGAGCATCTTTGTATCTGAGACTTTGAGTGTTTCCTCATCTCTGACCTTCCCTGTTTTCTGCCACTGTTTGTTGCTAGTCACTTTCCTCCTAATAGTTAGGAACCTTAAAATAGCAGTGTTTCCTGGGTTGTTCTTTACAGTCTGTATTGGGACCTAAAGAAAAACCCCTAGTTCTGGCACACTATATGAGGTACTCAGTCAATACAGTCAGAATAGCTTCTCCTGTCTGCTTTAGAGGCAGGAAAATTGTGGCTCCTCAACTGCTACAATGGTGTTGTCTGAGGTTCCAATGGGCCCGCCTGCTGAACAGTACAGAGTCTCTGGACTTAGTTGTGCAGTCGGCCTGGAGGCCAGTAAGCCATAGGCTGTGTGCAGCTGCAATGGTAGGGGCTGTTGTTCCAAAAGGCCAACCTACTCACCAATACAAGGTGCCTGGATGTGCTTCTGCAGTTGCTGTGGAGAAAGTCAGACTTTGACCTGCTAACCTCATTCCCTGGGCACTCTTCCGGCATGGGCCTGGAAGCCAGTAGGCTCTAACCCCGGCAGATTTGGTGATGCAGATTCGGTGCCGCAGTCACCATTTCCTTAGCCACCCACTGCTAAACTCAGTCCCTGGGCGCTCTTCTGGCGTGGGCCTGGAGGCCAGTAAGCTCCAACCCTGGTGCCGATTCAGTGGCACAGTCGCCATTTCCCGAGCCGCCCGCTGCTAATTTCAGTCCCTTACAAATACTATTTAAAGTAACTGTAACAGCTGAGTTAGGTAAATTTTTGAAAGGAATGTATTTTGAAGGTTGAATATGACATTGTGAAGCTAACATACAGTATTGTATTTTCTTCTAAATTTATAAAAATAAATTAGTAACATATTTTAATATGTAGTTTATCTTATTAATCTTTAAAGATCTTGAATTTCAGAAGATATTTAATTACACTTACTAAACTAACACCGATTAGGTTTATTTGTACAGTAAATATGGCATTTTAATACTAATTATATATTCCTGGAAGTTACTGTATATAAATTAAAAGATGTACACAAATATATCATGTACATCTTACCATTTACTTATAGAGTTAATAGTTCATCATTATCTTAAAACATTGCAATACAGTTTTGGAAAGCTAAAAGTTATTTGAAAATAAAATGTAGCACTTTTACATTAAAAATTACTCTATTTTTCCCTTATGGCTATGTTTTTTCTGCAGTCAGACATATCTAACGTAATCTAATGTTTACTGATTATTTTCATAAGTAATTTGGTTTGCTTTGAGAATGAAGCAAAGAAGTTCTCTACATAATACAGAAACTAAAATTAAGGAAATTCAAACAAAGCTTTTAGATTAAATTTTTATAAGAACATATCTGTATTATAGTAGAATGAAGACATTTGTAAAAATTATTTAAAAGCAATGATCTTATATTGTTTACTCATCTCTAAATATATTTATGCTTCAATTTTTCTAGGCTTTTTATATGAGCACTTGATACTATGTTGGGTTGCATTAATTTTTGACTGTAATAAATTAATGTTTCTATTCTTAAAATAATACCCAAGGGATATTTTGTTACAGCATATTACCTTTCAATTAAGTGGATTTTTATGTAATTGTTCTGTATATTTTATGTCAACTGTCAAATGAATAGCTTAATCTTTTCTCTGAAAGCAATTAAAGTATTATGATAACTCTATATTCAAATGTCCTTACTTTAACTAATTAGATTTATTTGATGAGTTGTAACTCAAAGTATATTTGTTTTAATTTTTTAAATTTAATTTTTTATTAACGTATGATTTCAGCACATAATATTTACATCCTTGTGTTTACAGCTGGAACGTGTGCCCAGTACATCTCAGTTCCTATTCCTTCCTCTGTCTCTACCTCTTGATCTCCTTCCCATTTGAGAAAGAACTATTTCTCTACTTCCTATTGTTATTTTGTTCTTAAATTTTTAATGAATTAATACAACATATTGAAACTAAGTCATAATTAAATAATTCAAGTAGTAGTATTTCAGTTTATTTTTCATGTGTCAAAATTGCTTTTATAGAAAGTCTTCATGGAGTTTCATTTTTTAAAAAAATTTCAAATGTGTATATTTTGCATCTTAACTCCCCTTTTATAGATAACATATGTTTATAAAAATAATTTTGGTCAATATTTTTATTTCCATTCACATAAAAATACATTTAAAATGAATTAGTAACTTGTTATCCTTTATAAACAGCTAAATACTCATTGTGGGAACTTTCCATCCCATTATGTAATGAAAATTTTATGCAGCTAAACAAATAAATATTACATGTGTGGGTTGAAAGTACCAGTAAAATTACATCAAATACACTTCATAAGATAGATGTACAAATGCATTTCAGTTCTTTTCTCATCAGTCTCCTTTATATTTTTAGACAGTCTTTATGTGAATACAATGACTTCAATATCAAACATTTTAAATGATGCTTGAAATATCAGTCACTTGACTTTGATGTCACACACAATTAAATCCAACCCATCTTCTCTCAGTTAATAACAGCAATCTCACCAAGTCTAGTGCCTAATTAATACCAGCTGTTTGTCACAAAGAGGTGACACATGTATATCAGAAAGCTTGAAATATTGTTTTGTGCTGAAATGTAGCCAGCCAGCCCTGCAATATAGAATCTGTCTTATGTATGTTGGCTTTAAAGATTTCAAAGGCCCTGGAGTTTCGTGTGTTCAAGCTGGGACGCGACAGTGCATAGAAGGTGCTTCTGATGTGAGGGGTCCCTTTAGGCTGCTAAGGAGGAAGGTATTTTGGAAGAAATATAGTTCTCATTGAAAGGTTTACACTTGATAATTCACTTATAAGATGGTTGAATTAAGAATAGAGCCTCAATGGTAATCTGCCTAACTTGCAGTTTTAAAACTACGCAACTGAATACACAATCAGAATTGTCTTATTTTTGTGGGAAAAGCATTTCTTCCTCAAAAAACATTATTTTTTTTCTATTTTGTATGTATTATTAAAAGAATAGCCATCAAGGAAGTAATACTCATACTTGTTAAATTCATGTATAGTATATGATAAGAAATGTACTTAAATTAAATTTGAATTACTTGTCATCCAACTGGGGCAAAATACTTGAGATAAATACAGGTGGGATATAACTATGCAATTCTGTGAAAAGTATAGGTGAAAGGGCAGGGGAAATCTGGTTGAAACTTATAACTAATTGTGTGCATTAACGTTTAGAGTTTAAATAATGATATTCACTATGATTAAAAATTTTATTTTGAAATGTGACTACAAACAAAAAGCTACTGCATTTTTGCAGCTGCAATGTCTTCATATAGGGTCATGGATAAAAATAAAATACTATCAGAATATTGTATTAAAACATTCTCTTTTTTTTTCTAAGAAATTAAAGGAAAAATCCAGGAAAAGTTGCTTAATTCAGATTTCCTTGTAGCTGCCCTGATTTTTTCTCACTACTCCAGTTTTCCCAGTTTACTGCCCTAGAGTTGCTTTTCTTTCTTTTCTCCAAAAGATGGAAGATGACTCACAAGCTTTATCATAATGTGAACTCCTATTTACTTCTATTGAAATCAACAGGGGGAAAGGAACAAGTATAGTTGAAAAGCAGTAAGAGTTTTAAGAACTACAAAATAGCAACTACTAGAAAATGGAAATGCTTTAAAAGGAGGAAGAGACTGTCCTTCTCTTAGTAATAGGAAGGCTCTAAAATAGCCACTTAGCCAGGGCCACGTGGTAGGAAATAAACAACAGGACCGGACATGAAAGCAGCTGCCCGCAACGTCTGGTTCTTCTCAGGCCAGCTTCGTTTACAGAGTATCATGTCTTTGTCTTTTCCACCTTTGGGTGAGTGTTTAAGGAGTATTTTTTTCAGATATAAATGCAACTGAGAAAAGAAAAAAGGAGTCTGCAGCTTCTTTAGATATATGATACTAAGACAGCAGTGGGACCATGTCAATTTTTCATGGTCTCATTTATAGTCAGTGAACTTTCAGACTCACCTAATGTTTAATCTATGTTTCCATTAAGTATTCTTGGCTACCTGGACAAACCTCAGGTTGGAAAAAAAAAAGTAGCAATATAATTGTATCTGTGTTTGATGTGACTGAGAGAGTGGAGAATCTTCCAACAAGTCCTGGGAACTATGCAGCCAGCCATTCCACAATGGCCTAAGTTCTACAGCTGGTCGGGCCGGGGAGTTAGCTCAGTGGTTCTGGCGCCTATCTTGCAAGTGCAAGGACCCGGGTTTGATCCTCGGTAACCACATACATATGGGGTGTGGAGACTCATGCCCAGCAGCAACCAGTACCACATAGCACAGTGCCAGGCGTGGTGGCTCACGCCTGTAATCCCAGCACTCTGGAGACATAGGCAGGAGGATTGCCGTGATGTGAGTTTAAGGCTGAGCTCAGGGCCAGCCTGAACCACAAAGTGAGACTCTGTCTCAAAAAACCTAAAAAAAAAAAAAAAGTTCTACTGCTGGTTGTGTGCCTGTTCTGTGAGGGTGTCAGCATCTTCTCTCTGTCAGTCTTCCCGCATCACCCTTTCAGAACCAGCCTGGCCAGCTAGTGCCAAGAGTGCGGTGTCGCTGCACATCTTCAAGACTGAGGTAGGTTGAGATGAAGAATCTAGAACTTGGATTAGAGTTGGCAGAAGTTAGGCTTCCCTCAGAGGGCCCCACAGACAGGTCTGGCTGGGTTAAGTCATGTAGGCAGAGAAAGAATAAAACACCAAGTCACTTTTCTCTTCAGGGAATTTTCTGTTTTAAAAGTGCTTTCTTGACATTTTCCCTTTAGTTTTACTCCAGTGTAAAAGTTCCATGTAGGATTAAATCATTAATTTTAAATTAATAATTAAAATAATTAGTAATCAAAATAAATAGATGAGGTATCTACTTTGACTCAGGTACTATGGTAAATGTTGGTTAAGTTGAACTGAGAAAATTTATTAGGTCTCTTTGCTGATGAAGGCTCCTATTTCTTCTGGAAGATATTTCACTAAATCTTAAATTCAGTGACTACTGAGGTATAGGGATTTCTTCCTTTTAAAGAAGACTTTATTAAATATAGCCTTCTAAAATTTATAGAAGTGCACGTTTTCCAAAATAAATAAAGAAGTCAAAAGAAGTGAAGATATAATTTGACTTTCATATGAGCGCTAGGACTAGGAGAAAGTCTAGTGAAATTCAGATAGGTTTCTCAGTGGAAGCTTTAAAACCTCACCTTTTTATAAGAATAGGGTAGATAATATTTTCTCATAGATTTCTCTTATTTACACAGCAAAAATGTACTCAGAACATGCTCCTGTATTTTCTGAGGTCACTTTTAGTTTTTGCACCGTTTTAGATCTTGTTTACCTGTCTGTGCTTGGACTACCTTTCCGGTGCACAGATATGGCTGTGAGAGGTCACAGTTTGGGGTCCTGAATTTTCTGAGTTATAGTTTGTGAAAGGAATTTATAATAAATGTCAAGACTTAAACTATGTTTGTACAGAAAGTACCAGAATGTGGCAAGCTTTTTAACTGGCTTCCAGGCTCACATGGGTTTTATGAATATGAACCATTTTTATTCACTGGAGTGTGCTGCACATGAGAAGTTCACCTTGGACAGGATGACTGATTTTTCATAGTTGGAAGTTAATTACTGAGTCTCATTTGATGATCATAAACCCAGTTTAGTTACTTAACCAACTGTAAGTGAACTTTCATTATTTTTATTAAAAATTACAAGTCATTTTAGTTTGTAGTTACACTAAGTAACAAACTATGATTTTATGCAAAGTCAGGGTAGTTATAATTCTTGGCCAAGAACTGGGACTTCATCTGTATTTTAATTAAAATTTCACAGTGTGACACTTTCATCTCACATTATATATCCAAAAAAACTGCCTATGTACATGAAGGTTTATTATGTCTACTTATTTGTTAGGGAAATTTCTGTTATTTTTATACACATTTTATAGTTTAATATCTCAAGATAGATAAAATGAAGCTTTAAATATATATTTTGAAAATTTATAATTTCAGATTGATTTTTCAGGAGCAGTATATAGAAGAAATTAAGTGTTCTTTTAAAAATTAACACTATCTTGGATTTGCTGGTTAAGGGTTGATTACCTCAGTTCACACACTATGAAAGTATGTGGTTTGTATATTGTTTAAAAAAAAAGAAGGGCTTTGATATACCAATGAAATCTAAAATTGTGAGAGAATAGTGTAGGTTATGTCTTTGTCTTGTAGAATCGATCTACTGGGGTCCAGGTTTTGTCATAAAAGTGATGACACTTCAAAGAAAAGGTTAGCAGGAGTAAAGATTTGGATAAAGGAATAGACTAAGACCTGGAGTATTGTACACAGCAAACAAAGTAGAACATCAGAATGTGATTTCCCTGTCAAAGTCAGGTTCAACACAGAGCAAGGCCAGGTTGGTAAACTGAGATCAGGAGAGATGGAGGCCAGCCTCAAAAGGGCAGTGAAGAGCACTGTGATTCCCACAAAAAGACAAAGTGGGGCCGGAGAAGCAGATGCCCAGCTGGGAGGTGATGCCAAAGGTTCTCCAACATTGGAGGCCCCTGCTGACTTCAGTTCCTCCTGACCCTGCCTCTTAGGTTAACCCCCATTTGCCCAGTGCATTCTCCCTGCAGAGCCCCGACACTGAATTTTTAGAAAGGAAAGTAAAATCCAGACAACCTCGTGATATATTCCAGTAGCCTTTTATTTGTATGTTTCCACTGATGAAATACTCAGGACCATACTCTTGTGTTATAGTTTAGGAAAATTATTTCCAGAAACAAAATTTGAACTTCCAAATAACTGATAGTTCTTTTCACATGCCTAGTGTGTGAGTAATAATATATATATTATTACACACATACATAATTTGGTTGAGGAATGCATTTGAAAAGCTGACCATTATAGATGGCTACTGGTTTTAGTTAAAACAACATACAGCCTTCGCTTAATACATGCAACAGTGGTAGTATCTATAAATCTCTATAAGATGAATGAGAACTGACTATTCCTTGACTTATGTAGTAACTTATGGACTTAATTTTTCTTTTTTTTTCGAACTAAATTCTTCATTGGTACATTTTATATACACATCATGATCACACTCAGCATTGAGAATTTGTACCAGTATTTGACACGACTTAATTCTCATTTTTTTTCTCATTCCCCTCCCCACCTTACACCCTTTCATCCCTTATATACATATACATTGTTTCCAAGGACATAATTTTTCTAAAATGCAATTTCTTTGACAACAAGACGCCCTTTATTTAAACTGAAATGTCAATGAAATTTGTTTCCACAGTGCTTTACATGGTCATGTTATATTATTTGAATACATGGTATAAATCTTGAGATTTAATTTACTTATACTATGGCCTTTAAACACCAGCACAATCTCATGTGTGTTACTCTACAATGAACCCAACTAGGGCATATGAAATATATCAATAGAACAACTTCCAAGAAACTTCTAAAAGCATTCTCAAACTTTTTCATCTTTTAATAAAGCTATCTTTGCCAGTTGTCCTTATAATCAAATATCTGGTCCCTAAGGTCATAAGTCATCCAAATTACTTCCTAAGTAGTTAATAAAGGAGCCTGTTGGGGTGTGCATCCTCAGCTATGTGATAAGCTAGGGCAATGAAGTAATAAAAGTGATAATGTTGCTTTATAAGACTGAGAACCAATGAACAAGTAAGTAATCTGTGTTGTGCCTACTATATTTATCTTGATTTCCCCTTTTAAAAGACTTGCTATTTGAAATAAAAGTGAAGGGTAGCACTGTTAAATATTACATTCTTGGAGATTAAAAGTATAATGTCTTTTTCTTCTCTTGAAATTTCCTTTATCTTATTGTAAGGCACACTCCGGAATTACTATTGTATTGTTTATTTTCAAAATTAAAATGCTGTTACAACTGCAGTGTTTTGGGGTTGTATGAATATTTTATTGCATGCTGAAAAAGAATAATTGTGAAAGCCTTAAAATGCTCAATTTTTCATTTAAATATTTTACAAGGAACACCCTACTGAGATACATCTTCCTTTCATGGGTGTCCTGGTGGGTCTCACTAGAGGGAGATACAATACATATAATTCTACAATCCAGTGACTTAAATTTCATGAAACAGAGGCAGAAATGGCTTTCTACTCTAAGTGGGACACTTATATGTTATCTGGGTGTCACATCCCAAACCCAAATCTGTGCTTTTTTCATGCACATAAAAGCTGAGTGACCTGCTCCCTCACAGTGCTCCCAGCTCCTTTCACGAAGGTGTTAAGTCAGAAGGAGTGATGACTGAGTAGGGCTTTTGTCTATGTGTGCAGGAGGCTTGATTTACAATACACTATTATATCTAGTACTTCTTTACAGAGAAGAAAAACATATATGTCACGTGAAGCAGTCACATACATATTACTTTTACAACTATTAAGTTCACAAGTATCATTTTCTTATAAATGTCAAATAAAGTAAAAATCTGGTGTGGGAAATAGAAAATCAAATTTAAACTTAATTATTTTCCTAATTACCAATATTTGTAGGACTTTTCACACATTTTGAGTTTAATAAATGTTGGCAGTCATTGTATTGACATTTTACGTATATAAAGAATGTGTAAATTAAAAAAAACCTACTAAGTTGCTAATACTACTAATACAAGCTGGTTTAAAACTTGCAATAATTGTTACATATGGATAACTAATTTTACTTAATCATAAAATGTATGTACAAGCATACTTTGCTTCAGGAATGCTTCCGTTTGCAAACAGTTAGGTTCACAAAAGCATTCAGCAAAATTTTGCTTTCATTTGCATACTCTGCATGTGGTGTCAAATACAAATGCAGCCATCTTCCCCCAAATCATAATACAAATTCAGTTTGTAAACCGAGATGCCACTGCATTTGGGACTCAGGAATGAAGTACCCAGAATTATGAAAGATTTAAAAAAACATATGAGGAAAGCTTTAAAAGAAAAATCTCGAGTTGTTATTTGAACAGAATACTAATTTAAAAGTACTAATGCCTTTTGATTTTATTACTTATTTTACAAATCCTTATCATCATGGAATATCAGTAAATTATTTAATATATTTGAATTTCAATATTAATAAGAATTATTTAACATGCTTGAATTTTAATGTGGTAGCAGCAGCAAGTGAAAAACATTGTATTTGTAATCACTGCTTTTATGTTGGAGAAAATGTTTAACTTTTATTATTTGTGATAGGATAGGACTCTAGAGATTCAGAATCAGATTGGTTCTTTCAATCAAAGTCAAAATATCAATATTACTTCCCAACAAGAGCCACTGCAGCCCCAGAAAGTGAAAAGAGCAGTGACATTCAGATTTAGAAGTCGATCATGTAAAGATAATTTAAATGGGAATCAGTTGTGTAGTGGGTGTTTTCAACCTTCTCATCAGACTTACCTGGAGGCACTGTACATTGTCACCTTCCTAGGACTGATTACATTTGGGAAGGAACTCCAAAGCCTATTTGATGAGGAAGCAACCAGAAGAGTCTAATGAATAAAAAGTTAATTTGGGGGACCCTATGTAATACAACAGGATTTATTTAGATATTTTAAAAACATCTTTAACACACAAAATCTCCTCTGCTTACTAAGACTGAGTGATTGCCAAGAATAGTAAAGGTAATGTAGATTAAACATTTCACAGTTAGCATGGGATTTTGGCAGATATTTTTATATAAGATTTAAATATTTTTGACAACGATCTTGGAGCAGTATGAGATAAACTATCTACCTAGCTGTTCCAAGTTGTTGCTCCTGATGTTAAAGCAAAGGCGTAATGGCTTCAGTTATTCCAGAGTCTCAGCAGTTGTTTTCTTGCCACATTGATGCTATTCTTTTATGTGGTAGAAAAATATTTTTTTTGTGTCCTCTCTCAAATTGAATCTTTGTCCTTGAAAAAATAATGATTTGTCAGTCTTGATGAAACCAGCCATGAACTCAAAATAAAATACTCAAAGATGAGTTTTAGCTTGAAGATGTAAATACAGAAAGGCTCCCCATGTTCCACTAATGCACATTTTCTGTTGTACACACTTTGTTCTCTATTATTTCATGCAGAAAAGAAACTTGGCTATTAATTTTCTTGGCTTGCATTTTCTTGGCAACATTTTGGAAATAGACATAATCATAGATTTTGACTGGTTTAACAGAATTTAACAGGCATTTAAATTTCATTCTTGAAGAAAATAATGTAATTAAAGAACATTAAAGTCTTCCAAGCACTTAGAAATGTTCTGACATTAATCATAAAATGTTCTCTGTGTCTCTCTGTCTATGTCTCTGTCCATCTGTCTCTCTCTATGTCTTTGTCTCTGTATATATCTCTGTGTCTCTCTCACTTGTCTTAAACACAAATTTGATGTGCTGGAAATATGTCTATTTACCCTTTTACACATTTCTTATAAATACAGACTTATCTAGAGATTTCTAGAGCAAGTTCAGATGCTATCTATTTGGAACAAAAATGCAGGCCTCTCAGAAATCATTCTTAGAAATAAAGCATCTATTCTACAGACCTTAGAAACAAAGCATTCAGGAATATCATAGGTCACTGGGAGGAGTAATGGCCTTTGACTTTGCATTTGACGTGAGACATGATGTGTTCATTCTTCACACGTGATGAATACAGCTCCTGATTCTGTTTTTCTAGGCTCAAATCCCACTCTACTTCTTACTACTGCTGATGATTATCTTCCACAACTGTACCTCTGTTTCTTTATCTGTAAATGAGGACAGTAATGCCAGGGTTAGTTGCCTCACAGGATTTTGTAAATTTAAAATGATCTAGTAATTGACTTCTAGTTCTAGAAAACTACAGAGCACCCTCAAGTTATGACTGCCCCAACAAATGAAGAATTTGGGTTATGACTAGAATTTTAGTTTTAATATATGAGCAATGTCTTAAATTACCCAAATGCCTGGCACTTGTCCTTCTAGAGGGTCTCAAAAACAGATTTAGTCCTTAAAGAGTTCTGGAAGAAACATTCCAACATTCTTTCTTGTGTGGGTTTCATTGAGGAATTGTAGACCACTGTCTCTCTGAGGTCATCTGTGTACATGAGAGAGCCTGAAGGCTGTGTAGGAGAGTCTGAGCCTTCAATTGACAAACCTGAGTTACACCAGCCCTGATAAACAGATTGAGTTCATAAATTAAGGATCTGCTGTACCTGGAGCTGACACATACATCTTCTATGATATTTATATTTATATACATAGAAGATCAGGGTATTAATCATATTGTTTTGGTCAGCAGTCAATATGTTTGAAACAGCATCTTTGAAAAATATTACCTAATTAAGTTGGGATTGGTTTAAGTTCTAGTCTTTTTGAAGTCCAAGTACTAAATGCAGATATTCTCTTCAGTTTCCTTCGTCCTATTCTATCACATTTTCCTGTTATTATCTCTTATGATGGAAGATGACATTTTATAAATGCTGCATTTCAGGCTTAAACACCATGTTTTTCTTACAAATGAATACTGCTGTATTTATATTTGTTTTATAAATTCTAATTTTAAGATACAGATTAGATTCTTTATTCTCAGTACTATCACATAGATGGTATTATTCTCATTAAGGTAATCTGGTCTAGTAAATTTAAATTTGGAATTAAACTAGGAAAATTAATATATCATTTTACTTCTGTCAGCTTTCATCCAAATATAACAAATATTTTAATCACAAGTTTCTTACTATAAAAATAATTGTGTATTGTATTGAAGATGAAATTATAACAGACCTCAGATTTTTCACTGGTATGGGGAACTATCCCTGACATGTAATTTTGAGAATCTTGTAAGGCATTTCATTTTCCTAGTCTCCCTTGATTCTACAACTTAGGAATCTGATGTACCTGCTAAGATAAGGTTTCATCAAGAGCTCAGGTATTCTCTAATGTAGAGCCAGTAGGCAATACAGACACTGAGATCCAGACCTAGTGTACTTGTTTGTCTGGTTGTGAGCAGGGGTGCAGTGTCATGTTGATCTAATCAGAGTAACTGGGGGCAAGTATTGCTCCTTATGCATCCTCCTTTGGTACCTTTGTCAACAAACTACCCATACTTCCTTTTGAGTAACCATCCCCATGCAAGGTATTTTCTGCCTCTGATGTTCAGAAAGTCTTTTCCTTCTGATGGTTCCTGGTTAGCGTCATTACTGCACTATGCTGTGTGTACCTAGGGCCATAGAAGAACCACTTCAGTTAGTCTACAAGCTAACATTCTGCGTTTTTGATGGTCTCCCGGTTGCCACCGTATTACTAGTCTATGAGACCAGGGCTTAGGACAAACAAAGGAGAGACTCAGATTGCCCGTGGCACAGAATCTTTGTGTGGCTTTTGATTCTTGGTCTAGCCAAGGAGGAATTTGGGGGCTGGTGTGCACTGTTGGTGGCCATGTGCTCATGTACAGTACCCCTTCCTAGCAGGGTGAGTCCTTTCTTTTGTGCTCAGTGATCATCATCCTGGGATTAATCCAGTGGAGGACATGGTTTGAGCAGGACAACAGGAAAGGACCTCATGAGATTCAGATGATGATCAGTGACAGATGGAAGTGTCAATAAGTGAGGGCAGAACATACGGAAGTCCACGTTGTGTATCTGGTTCAGGAGCTGGAACAAGAATGGTTGCCTAGATGACTATGGTTACACAAAGTACTAGGCAGCAGGTGGCAATATGGAATGGCAACGAATATGAAAGCTTTTGGTCACATATTTTAGAGTCAAGTTTTAGGCCTGTTTTGTCTCCTGGTCACTGGAACTTAGCCATAGACAAGTCATCACCCTCTTAAACACAATTTGTTTGTCAGTCAGATATGTTTTTACAGGATGAATACATGTAGGGATCGAATGAACTGTCAAGAACCATAACAATGGACTTTGAAAGAAACCTAGATTATGGGACATTCAGTATTCACTAACTGAGATTTCTGCTTTAAATGAGTTTGCCTTGGCACTTCAGAATAGTCTCCGCTGGCCTAGCTAAGGCTACTGCTGGCAATTGCTTCAACCAATTATCACTCTTTTATTTTGAGGTGCTGCTATTAGATTTTAAGATGCCTTTTCTCTGGGTGTGAAGTGCTGTGGCTCTGCCCCACACTGCTACCTCCTTTTCTTTATTCCTCTTCAACATTCTGTTCAGCATGTGTAGCACCTCGGGGTCACTCCATGTGGGGACCTCCAGTAGGCAAGGGTGGCAGCCCTGCCATCTTTCTTTTCTTGGCTGGGGAAGAGAGAGAGTGTGTGTTTATATGGTGAGCTGAATAACAGATTGAATAGCAGCTTCACTTTATTCAAACGCTTCTCCTCACCTGTGAGTAGAGCACTGGTTTTTATTTTTCTGTTGTTCCCTGGCAACGTGTCAGTGGGATAGCAAAATACCGTGGCAGGTTACCTATTTGTAATGCAAATGAAGTTGTTGAGTATGTGTTGCTTTGGTCCTTTTTTTTTTTAAATGTGGATTGTTAATCCATAACACGTTGCAGCTTCTGAAACAAGCCTGGGTTTTCTGGTGTGAGAGTTTCCAAGGCAAATGCATAAATTGACTGATTTCTACTGTCTTTTCTTGAAGACTTTCATGGAAGTGGAATCTGTCGATAGTTTTAGTTTAGTGAAAAGTATATTCTGTTTCTAGGTTTGGGTGTTTTTTTTTCAATTTTATTTTTGCTATGCTAAATGTTGAATCCAAGGCCTCACACATACTAAGCAATCTCTCCACCAGTGACCAAACCCTTTCCCCCAGCTGATTATAGAATTTATAAGAAATAAAGACTTTATTTTTTTGTTACTTGTGATAACTAAGTGTCAAAAAATAGTAGTGATGACTGCAAATTTGCTAAGTGGATTACTTGTTTTTGAATAAAATGAATGTTTTGGGCTTTTATTTGGACAAAGAAGAATGAATATTGATAGTGATAATGACTAATTTTGGACTCATATTTCTTCTAGCTTCTTTTCAATTGAACAAATAAGAGCTCTACCTGTGTGAGAGATGTGTAGATGCTCTGTTAAAAGAAATACAAGATCCTACATTTGAGAAATGTACAATCACTGACAGATGGCTAGAGAAACACTCAGTGTTGATTTGGGTTGGGGAAGAGGGCTAGGAAGGCTTCTTGCTAAAAATGACAGAGGATGTAGTGCACATCAGTTAAGGAAACAAGATTTGGACACACACAATTCTGGCATATGAAATTTGAGCTGCACAGCTTATAATTTGCATGGCTGAAACCCTCCAGCAAAGCATTTGATCTTTCTACACCTCGGCTCCCTCATTTAAGATACAAGCTTAGATGTCCAGAATCTATGCTTGTAGAATCGTACTGAATTCAGTGACAGACTTAGACCTAATCACGTTGCTAACACACAGTAGGATCTCAGTAAAGGATAATTCTGACTATAATCTGCTAACTTTCTGCCTTTGTTTGAATGTGCAATGATGAAAATGTTTTACAATCTCAAGTTTTTTGCCTTTTCATGGTATCTGTAATTATTCTTCTAAGTCTATTCTCTAAAAAAATCCCACACACATGTACAGACACTGGCTTGATATTTGCTTTATTTCTAAAATTGCTCCTCCTAATATGCAGAAAATTGTAGGAAGAAACAATAGAGATCATATATCTGAGAAATTTGGACATTGTGTAGGCAACCTCCATACAGTGTTAGTGATCCTTGGTGTGTATGTGGAAGACATACAGAAAAACAAGACGACGGGTTCTGACTGAGGGTTAGGGTGGCCTCACTTGGGGACCTGCAATAAGCAGGAAACCTGGGATTTCTAAGTTGCATCTAAGGGACATGGAGAGTCATATTTGGACGTGGCTGAATATAACTCCTATTTGCATATAGTAGCTTGGGTCACTTTTAAACTGTACATTTAAAATTGGATTAACACAATGAACTCCAGATTTTGGTAAGCAAGATCACGGCAGTTTTTATCTAGTTTCTGTTTAAAGATCCATCAATTAGCTAGAGAATGCCAGCTGGGGCTGAAGTCACCTCAGGCA
The DNA here is from genome assembly GCA_004026965.1 of Petromus typicus. Classification (NCBI taxonomy): domain Eukaryota; kingdom Metazoa; phylum Chordata; class Mammalia; order Rodentia; family Petromuridae; genus Petromus; species Petromus typicus. The sequence continues at coordinate 17,922 of PVIR01018442.1, read as the reverse complement.
GAATAAAAGCATAAAACTTGGGTTTTAAAACAAAATATAGTAATTCAGTTTATTTTGTTTTTAGCAAATGTATTAAGAAATAACAATTGATACATTATACATAGAAATATAGGTGTCATCTAGAGGTAAAAACAGTATATATATATATGTATATCTAAATTGTTGATTTATGTAGAGAATGCGTACCTCATAAAGTTAAAAATGTATAGTAATTAAAACAAACTTGGTGACCAAAATGGGTAATTATATTGATAGGTCATAATTAGTCTAAGTAAGAATGTTTCTTTTTACTATTTTTTGTTTTTCACAAATGGGTGAATTTGCCGAGCAGTGTCATTTCATTAGCTAATTCTTTGCTATCACAGCACTTTTCAGAGATGAATACTGAGAAGTGTGTGTTGTTTTGATTTTTTAAGACATTTAAAACTTTATATAACACATATAAACAGAACTGAAATAATATTATATGCTGCATTCTCAATACCCTGATTTTCTTTTGTGTAAACAGGAACTCAATTTGGGGAAATTTGGTTCATTTTATACATAAACATTTATTTTAGAATTTATTTACCAACTTAGACAGTACAACTTTACAGCCTTACTCTGAATAGGACAAATTGAGAGAATTTGCTGATTAGTGTATAGTCTGAAAAATAAATGGGTTGACAATGCTGATAATTACTACACTGTTGTAACAATGCCAGCCGCCAAGAATTATGTTAGCTTAGAACAAATTTCAAAAATTGTAATTAAAAAATGTTTTGTGGAAAACTTGTCTATTTCTTGGCTATAAATTTTCAAATTAGATTTATATTTTATCTTCAAAAGTAGATTACTTGCTGTCAGAAGTATCTATTCTATTGTGTCTGGATTTTCTCATGAAATGTAAGGTAAATATATATGGAAAGACACTATCAGAAAAATTATAAAGCATGAGATCATGCCGTAGAGGTCATTTAAAAGTATATGAACATTAAGATAAGATAGTTATAAAGTAAATTCCAAATATTCTAATTTTATAGTGAAGTGGTCACTTTTAAATTAATGTAAAAAACAAGAAACTCCAAAACAATGGGATTCTGTTGGAAATATTATATTATGGCAAGAGTGCTTTGGTATGTTTCTTAATGCAGTATTATTGATAGTAGAAAGTTGAAAATTAATACATGTCTGTTAGACCAAGGCTGGAATTGTTGCCTCCAACCATAATAATTGATTGCTTGAATTCATTTGTCTGATGGAGAGCACAGTTGTAAAGGAGAGGATATAGTCTTTCTTTGATGCAGGCCTCAATCTTTATGTGGGAGATTCTATACTTTCCTTAAAGTAGGCCTGCTAACTCCAGAAGAAAATCTTGTGAACTCTTATAATTTAAATCGGTCAATTTCTGAGTGTATTTTCTTGTTTTCTGAAGGTGATTTGAAATAAGAATGTGCTTGTGATAATAAAATTTCATTGACATATTCTATTTATAAATGGTATTTGAAAATCAACTTTTGCTTTTACAGTAAGGGATAAATATTCAGAAAGTATTATTTTTTATATGGCCATTGTAACTGATTTCTTACTGTTTAGCAAGTAAGTTAAATTGAAATGAACAAATGATTGAGATTTTTAATATATTATTTTTGGAGGCCCTTTAATGAATCTTTCTCAGGAAAAATCTACATTGCTAAATTATTTTTAGACTAAATGTCATTTTCCTTTAGCATGTTTGGATAGTAAAAAGCTCTTCTCTCTCTCTCTCTCTCTTTTTATAAAATAGCTGAAAACCTACAAGATATAGCTGATTTTTTCTTGACAATTGCTTGGAGAAAAAAAATTGTAATAAAAAGCACAAGTTCTGTGTGTAATGGTTGAAAGCCAACTGCTTTGTAGAAAAATAGATTGTAGTCATGAGAATCCTTAACCATAAGGCCTTGCTTCTAAAGATTCAAGCCTTTGAAATGCAACTTTTTCCTTCTTATTTTTTTTGCTGGATGAACAACTTAATGTTCCATGCACTATACTAGAAGTAGCATTTTATGCAACATTGAAAGAGTCAATTAATTTGCATAATTTCATGAGTATTACCATGACTTGAAGGTAGGCTAGCTTGCTCAGGAACCTCGTCTGCTCAATATTTTTTTGCCATTTTGACAAATTAATCATTTTTTAAAACAATTAATTATACTTATGACAAACTGAACCCCATACCCAAGGGTCCTAAATTTTTATAGCAGAAATCTAATACTAATGTGAATAAGATCAGTGATTTAGTGAGCACCTTAACAGTCAACAATGCCTAAGGCTGAACAAAATTAAAATTTTTTTCCCATCTGGAGGCTTCAGTAAAATTAATGAGGAAGGGGAGTTTATTGTAAGATATAATAGATACAAATTCACTGTTTTAAAACTGAACACTCATGTTTACATGAGAGCTCAGATATTTTGTATACTTGTCTCAGAATGGTTTGGCAGAATCCATTCTCTTTCTGAAGAAAAATGAACACTAATTACATCTAATACTTAGCCATTATTGGACTAGAAAAGAAATTAATATAAACTTTAGTAATATATTTAAGGGTCAGTATGATTTTTTTAAAAGCCAAGTTTTAAACAAGCATAATCATAAATGTTTTACAAGATTAAATGAAACATCATGTTATGAAATGTTAATTGCATAAAGGGCCATATATTCCAAAGAAGAATCTGAAATTTGTTCTTAGTTTATTCAATGCCAATTTTATAACTATATAGGCATATTTCCTGGAAATACTTCCCTTATTTCTTTTAAAAATTTGTATTCTTCAAACAATGTTTTGGTATATTTCTAGGAAAGTCCTAGACTAAATTTAATATTTAGAATTAATAGGATAAATCTAGCTTAATATATGTGCTATAAACTATTTTTGAAATATTCAACTACCATTTAAAAACTTTGGCTATGTTTCAACCTATACAGATAAATATTTACATTTCTGAATATATTTAAAGCTAAAAGATTCACCATCTTAGAACTATTTTTATTTAGTGTTAGTATGAACAGTGAGTAGCATTACTAAAAAAAATAAATAAAAATAAAAATAACATTGTCACTTTCCACTAAAGATCTCAAAGACGGTTTGCACCTTTGAAATAATTTTTCTTGGGTACATAGTAGGAAACTTGTGTTGAATATGCATAAATCCTCAGGACTGCTTAAATGGCACATTAATATACATACATTCTCCTTCTATCAGAATCACATATAAGGAACACTGTGTATTTAACAAAAATGCCAAGTAAAATTGAAGCTAAACCTAGGAGTTTAATAGTATAATCATCCTGCTACTCCCTTCATGATAATACAGACTTAGCTTTGCTAATCAATACATGTTTCAATCACCTAGTAAATTTCATAAATTTATTTAGCAGACCAAATTATTTGCACAGTTAAAAAATAAATAATCTTTGGATCTTACATTTCATACGCAAAATGCTCTTCCAAACCTTGAAAAGCAAAGCATCTACATTCTGTGTAAATCTGCATTATTAATTCACTGTAAAACAGATCCAGTTGGAGTACTTGTTTTTGCATTAAATTAAGCCTTTGATGTTCTTTAATGCTTTGATTTAGCCTCTAATTTGTCAGAGCACAAATGCACCAGCAGCTGTTGAAAATATCACTTTTGCAGTACTATTCCTGGCCAATAAAACCCCAACAAGTCATCTTCCTATCTCGCTGCACAAAATAGCATTGAAAAAGTAGTCATTGCTTTGAAGTATCACTCCAATTATAGGTTTTAACCCTATAGGTCACAGTTAGATTACTTATACAATGCCAGTGTAATTCTGTCTCAATTCTAGGCTTTCTGTGAGTCCAGTGTGCTCACCAGTTCCACTGAAGGAAATTTTAGTCAGCTGCTATCATGGCACTGACCTGTATTTGATAGGGTTAGGCAGCATTTGGGCTGATTCGTGTATATTTTGTGCATTATTTAACTTTCTAGAATGTATTTAACAGCAAAGGCAAACTACATTAGCTTTACCATTTCCTTCTTTCAGAAACAACAAACTAAAATGACTAGTCATTACATGATGACATTGATTCTATCATCTATATGATACATATGCATGTATGTATGTCCATATAGTGAGCCAGTCAAATACCTTATTTGACAACCACTAATGATTTGGAGGTCTTTCATTGTAAGTTTGTCATGTGCCTCTTTCTTTTTTTAGGGTTAAGTGCAAGTGTAGATGCTTGACAGCAAAAATGGACAAATCTACCATGCTGGTTAAATTGTCTAAATTTATTACATTAGACATTTCCTGCCAAATGCATCTGCCGGCAGGAATAAATGCTACTTTTATACTCAGGCAACTGGCTCCATCATTTCTGGCTTTTTGATAGCATTTGGTCATATATTTGCATCAAAAAGATTGTGATGGAAGACCATGTTTTTAATTAGCTGTTGTGCTGACAGCAAATGATTAAAAGGCAATTTGTGTGATGCCGAAGAGCAAACTAGAAGACATTACCTGTCCTTGGAAGTAGAATATGTTGTTTGTTTCTTATGATTTTACAAATTCTTGCTCTTGGAAAACTAGAGGTAACAATGTATTGCATGGGAGTTTTTGCACTCTGCTAAATACAAAGCTTTTTGATTTCATGATGAACAAAAATCGGTTTTTGTCTTTATCTTCTATTTCTTTATTTTTAAAAGCTAATATATATTTTAAGATAAGCAATGTTTACATATATGGCTACTTTGGAATGTTACATGACTCAAAATTTTGGATTGGATCTTCACTCTATTTATTTATAAATTTTTTTAAAAAGTGAAGTATACTGTGAAAAGATACTGTGAAAATAAAGACCTCAGTTGTTTATTAGCTTTTTAAAAACTATTTTACCTAGAATTACAGACAACATATTTGTAAAGACTCAAAATGGATTCCTACATGTTTGAAGAGGAAAAGAAACAAAACAAGTCAACTCTTTGGACTCTCCCCTCCCTGATTTTACTTAGAAACAACACATAACATTCACATTACTTTAAAACTGATGTAGTAAAGTGGACTTGAATAATACATTGCCACCCTGACCAGAAGATGTTTGCTTACCCACATAAAGTAATTTCCTTCTTAGCACAGCTGGGTTCCCTTTTGCGAGTGTTTTATATTTTATGAAGTAAAGAGAAAACATTATTTTTGTAAACCAATGTTTTAATCTAATTGATGACAACTCAATGGCCTTGAATAGCAATGGCTGCCTCAAAACACCTCTCAATTTGCACATTTTAGGGCCTACTAAGCTGGAGAACTGAAGCATGAGGCAAATGAAAAAATATGAAGTTCATAATCTAGGGAGACCTGCATGTGTACAGCCATAAAGCCACAATTGCCAGCTCAGGTGGAAAAATGTTGAAGTGAGAAATGTATTCAATAAATAGAAAACACAGCATGGAGCTGGAAAGTGTGCATGAGAAACTGGTTAGGTGATTCGAGTAATGGAAAAGGAAGCAGATGGAGCATGAGTGTACATTAAACAGTAGTGCTCATAGCTTGTGACATAAAGTATTCCACTGGGAGTCTAATTCTTAACTATCTTCAAATTCATTCAATTTAAAATATCATGGTCTTGTTATCATCTAATTCTGCAGAAATTTTATTGAAAATATTATTGTTATGGGCTGCATTTCATAGGTGCAAATGTGTGCAGGTGGAGGAGACTAATCCTGGAAGTTGGTACTTTTGCTATCACTGTAACTTTACTTCATCAAGCTCTGTCTCCTTCACTGTGGGTACATGATTTCAGTGCATGAATTTGAGTCTGTCTCTGATACCTTGGATCTATTTCCTAGGCATCTGAAACCCTAATTGTGGTTTCTTACAAGTGGGTCATGAGTTTTTATGGCTGGTGACACAGTGTCTAAATGACACTTCCAATCACATATGGAATGTGCCAGAATTCCTTAGACATGATTTGGAAAAGATAATAAAATAAATAGAAGACAGTTTTTATTGGTGTTTACTGCTCTAGAACTCTTGTTACCTTCACACAAAAAAACCAGAATTCTCATTCTGGGTATTTTGGTTTACCCATTTGCTTTCTGTGAGATGTATATACTGTGAAGAAGGTTGCCTTCTCTTGGGATTTCTCATGCTAAAATTGAGTAGTTGGTCTTAATAGACTCTAACAGATTTTTTTGTAAACTGCTTTGGAATTTTGCTGTATTTGTATCTATATGTTTTCCTGAATGATACACTATAAAGCAAATTTTCTGTCAGTTAAACTAATATTTTTACTTGTTCTCTATGTACTTTTCTACAGAATGGGAGAGATATGATAAGAACAGATGATGTTTGTTGTAACTTTGCAACTTATACTATATCATGTTTACTCTTATATGTAATGTCTTTATGTAATGAATTCTGATGTTTTTTCTTTCAATTTTTTTAATTTCCAGCTTCTATGCTCCCATTTTTCTTGTATCCACTTTCCTGATTTCCTTAATATTTTCATTACTTTCTGATAGATTAATGCTCTAAAAGAGAAGGGTTTCACCGTTTGCATTCTTCTTACTCAAAAGCAAACCAGAGAATCTGACCATATAGGACAGAGGAGTTATAAAACATTGGTTTTCACACACTTTATTCAACAATAACTGTTTTACCCATAAGCATTCCCTGGTTTTTAAATCATGTGTTGTAGAAACTGTTCCCTCTTTTCTCTCTCACTTCTTCATTTGTTCACTGCTTCTTTCTGCATCTTCTTGAGATTATAGGTGACAGATATTCTGACACTTCCAGTTTCTTCCTGTCTCTTCAGCCTAAACATTTCTTTCAACAGGCTGATAAACACACATTGAAACAAGTGAGTCTCTCTTAGTTGGGTGACAGTGAAGAATTTCTTCAGTATTTAGACATAGTCACATGACCTGTAATATGAATCTAGATAAAAGCTCAACTGTCGGTAGGTTTGAAGAGGGCAGCTTCCAACTTTCTGAAAAGTTAAACACTATTAATAAAGTCCAACTGTAGTTGTAGGAAAGGAAAAAGCAGCAGTACTTACTGAGCTGGAATTACTATCAAAATCTTGGCAAAATATATCCATCTAACTACAGGCCAGTTTTACTTAAATCAAGGTTGTTGACCAAAAATAGTGTTGACTATTCAGATCTAAATTCTGGTGCATGAGATCTGTTCAGTTATGGTACACATACACAAAGCTATGAGATGCTTCTGTTTTGTGAGAAATAAGACAGTGACTATTATTCATTAGTTTTTTGAAGTAAGCTATTAAGTACCCTTTCTTCCTCTTTCTTTCTTTAGTTCTTTCTTTCTTTCTTTCTTTCTTTCTTTCTTTCTTTCTTTCTTTCTTTCTTTCTTTGTTTTTTTTGAGACAGGGCCTCACTTTGTAGTTCAGGCTGGCCCTGGGCTCACTGTGTAGCCCTGGCAAGCCTCAAACTCACAGAAATACTTCTGCTTCTATCTCTCAAGTGTTGGGATTATAGGCTTAAGCCACCATGCCCGGCACTGTGGTATGTGGTACTGATTGCTGGTGGGAGTGAGTCACCATGCCTGGCATTGAATGTGGCTACCAGGGATTGAAATAGGGACCTTGCATTTGCAAGACAAGTGCCAGAACCACTGAGCTAAATCCTTGGTCCTCTTCCTTTTTCTTAAGGCCAACAAAGATTATTTTATTCTGGGCATCATCTTCTTAAACTTCTCCAAATGCTCCATTGGTGTATCTTTGCCATAATTGATGCCTTTGTCCTTTTCAGCATCAGCATATGAGAATCCCAGAAGCCCAATCTGTCTTCTACCCCAAAAGACCACAGTGATTGACCCTGTCCTGGACTGACCTCTCCTTCCCACAGTGCAGCACAGGGCATACTTCTCTACATAAATCTTCTCATGTTTCTTAACATCACTTGTTTTGAATCTGCTGTGGCTTCTGCCTGGTGATCATCACTCTTTGGTCATGACCAAAGAAGAAGGCTCCAGCTCAGAAGCCGGACATCACATGCCCTTACCTTCATAGTGTTTCAATGTGTGCCCTTATCTTTACTTAAATAAAAGCTTATAAAACATTAGAAAAATCAATCTTTATGCTTTTATTAATCAATATTTATAAAATAGTTCACTCACCCACAGCAGAAAATGCATTCTTTGTTTACTGTATGTGAATACTCAGTACAATAAACCATATCCCAACGTATAAAGCAAAACAACAATTTGAATACTGATTGAAATCAAAGTACGTCATTTTAGCACATAGAATTGAACTTTAAACCAACAACAAAGAAAATGGAAAGATGTCCAAATCCTTAGAAAATCAACCACGTAGATCTATGTAACCCCATCATTACAGAGGAAGCCACAGGAGATACATATTACTAAAATCAAGATTGGAAAGAGTTGTTTAATTACACGAGGAAAGCTATTAAAAGGTTTAAGATAAAATCTGTCTTAGTTACTTTCCTTATCCCAAGAACTTAATACCAAACACAAGCAAATTAAAAGAGGAGAGGAGTATTTTGGTGCATATTTAGAAGTTCCCTTCCTTGTATGCTCAAGGACTCAGGCAGCACAGGCATGGTGGACAACTGGTCATGGCGTGATGACTGGGCAGCAGAGAGGAGCAGGGAAGAGAGATGTGCCCTTCTAGCTCACACTTACAATAACTTGCTTATTCTCCCCAGACCCCCCTTCCAACACCAAGACAGCTACAAAGCCCCAATAAACCAATCACCTTTTAAAACTCCACGTTTGAGTGCATGAGACTTGGTGGGAGCATCCAGAAGTAGACCAGAGCTGAATACTATAAACAAATTCATAAACATAAACTTGACACTTCAGATAAAGTGGACCCGTTCTTCAAAAATTACCAACTACCAAATTTTACCCAAGATGAAATATATAACGTATGTAGTTGTATGAGGATGAAGACTGAAGAAGGCACACACTAGAGGAATATCCAGGTCAAATAATTTACCAGAAAATGCTTTTAAAAATTGAAGAAAAAATAACATCAATTTTATACAACATTTCTCAGAAAAGAAGATTAGGAAGACATACTTCACAATTCATTTAAATAAATTACTCAATTACAAAGATGGCTAAAGAAAACTGCAGACTGATATTACTCAAGAGCAAAGACATAAATTTACTTAATTCCACCATATGTACTTAATCTCACCATGTATATCATGTAATATTTTTATAGCTAAATATAATTTATTCCAAGAGTACAAGGCCAGTTCAAAGTTCAAAACTACATCAATCTAACCCACCAAATTAGTCTAAAGAAGTAAAACTTCCTAATCATCTCAGTTGCTTTATTTATTTGTTTGTTTGTACTGGGGATCAGTCTTGGGGCCTTGAGCTTGCAAGGCAGGTGCCTGCACAGATCTCAATTCCTGGCTTCTCAGTTGATTTTTAAAAACCACTAAAAAAATTCATCCCTGAAAAATATTTTTCACAAATCAGGAATAGAAGGGAACTTTCTCAGTGTGACAAGAAGGAATGTAAAAGAAATTTACATCTAACATCATACTTAATAGCAAGGAGCTCAAATCTTTCTCCTTCAGATTGAGAACAAGGCATAGATGTTCACTCAGACTTATCCTCTGCTCTATACATTGGAGTTCTTACTAGTGCAATAAGGAAAGAGAAAGAAAAAGCATGTAATATGGAAAGAAAGAAATAAAATTGTCCCCACTGAGAGGCAGTTTGATTGTCTAAGTGAAAAATGCTAACAAATCCATTAAAACAATTAATGTGTATATATGTAGTTTGCTGGTACATTACATAAAAAATATTTTTATATTTATAGCCATGTAAAGTACTATTGGAAACAAATCAAACATCCCCCTTACAATAATACTTCTATCCTGAAATTAGTTAGAAATAAGTCTAATAAAGCAAATACTGAACCTAGAAGCTAAAAATTCTAAGAAGTTGATTTTTGAAAAGCTTAGTATTATGTCATTTCTCTGTAGGTTGATTTATAAATTTACTGTACTTAAAGTCATGTAATTATTTTAAAAATATGTATAAACATGCTGATCTTAAAATTTGTGTGGAAAACCACAGGAACAAAAATAGTAAAAAAGTTTTGAAAATCAATAATAATATTGGACCAATTATACTTTAGGATTTTAAGGCTTATTGTAAAACTACAGTGATCAAAACAGTGTGATAATGGTGAAACAACAGATGTGCAGATTAGTGGATCAGAACACAGAGTCTTGAGATGGGCCAAAGGAGTCATAGCCAAAGGATTGTTTAAACCAGCAGTAGGGTATCCCAAGCTGAAACATGAACCACAGGACAAAGTCTGGCATTCTTAAAGTGATGAAGTTGTTGCAACAGAGAACAAAGCAGTGACTGGCAGAGGTAAAAGGTGATGAGTGTCACACAGATAGGTACGGGCTGGGTGAATGTGAGTGCAGAGACTGCAGAGAACAGTTTTAAAGCAGGGAGTTTTAATAGATGTTGGGATGTTCTGTATCGTATGAGTGGCAGTGGGAGTAAAAATTTAGATGTGGTGAAATTCATAAAATGGCACACAAAAGTAATTTTCATTACTTTGTGTGCATTAATTAAAAATAAAATTTATAAGGCTTTGCATGTAATCTCTCCTCTTTAAGATAAAGCTCTTTCAATAAAAGAATATAAAGTTGATATATATTTTTAATAAAAATCAATACAGTAGTTAATTTTACTCAGAAATTTTGCAAATTGACTATCATGTGGTATGGTATTTATTTTTAAGCGATCATAGATATGTGGACATATATTTTAGAACTCTGTTAAGAATATTAATAGTGAAAACAGTATGATCCAGAGATTCTCCATTCATCACATCTTTTCACTAACTAGGCTGGTCTTCAGTAACTTTTTCTTTCCATATTAGTTTTGCCACTTTTAGATGATAAGGATTGAAATATGTAATATCTCTTGTCCTCTCATTGTAGAACAAATATCTAAACCCATTCTACTCAATAAAAGCTGGCCTCAAAATGGAAAATATACTTATAATTTTATAGTGAAATCCACAAACCATTTTCATATTTCAAAACTATTCTCTAAACACTTGCTAGGTTTGTAAGAGTGAAATGATTGGAGTTCATGAGATGCCTTTCATTTTAGCCATGCGGTTTAGGAGCTGGCCCAGGGCTCCACCTGGCCCAGCATTAGTGAATGGTGATGTTGGTTGGAGTGACCGTAATAACGTCATCTACCAATGTTTGCACAGTTAAAAATATATTAAAGCAAAATAAAACAATGCCAAATAAATGAGTACTACTATATTTTGGACTTTGAGGAGAGAGGTCAATGCGAAGACTTTGAGAACATTTTAAAGGATTAGCCTCTGACTGCAAAGATTTTAGCAAAAATGTTAATATTTTGATGCAGTTCAAAAGGCAGCCAAATTATTTATGCACCACTTAAAAGATGAACTGTTTATATGTTTTGTTCTTTTCATACTTTCTTATAGCTATACATTTTTATTTTGCATCAGAAGTATCTATTCAATTTCTTTTGGAGTAACTTATTCCTCAGTTATCTTCAAAATAATGTTTCTTATGAGGCTGTTAAATTTTATAAATAGAAGAAATACAGTAAGTAAAGATACCTTTAATAATATATTAATAACTAACATAATTATGGAGGATATCGACATAATAGCATATTTTACACTCCCACTTACTATGCTTTTTCCAAACTGTGTCCATATTTACAGTTTGCAGCTTAATGAAGAGAAAGATATGATTATTTTCTTTTTAGATAAGAAAAATGAGGCTCAAGAGGTTTCCCCCTAATGAACACAGTCTGAAAATGGAAGCCAAATACAGAGACCTTGGATCTAAGTACTACATCTGCTCCTTAGGTATCAAAGGGGGTAGTAATCCAATAGCACCTTGTCATTTGCATTTTCCTCCTTGGCATAATGCCTTCTTCCTTATATCTGTTGTTCTACATGATCTGGGTTAAATTTGGCATCAAATGATTTAGTTGATATATTACTACTTATAAAACTGTTTTGAAAACATCTCCTCATATTTATACAAAATTTCCTCACATGCTGAATAGAAGCCCCCAGCAGAAAATCTTTACACAGCATTTGCAATGTGCTGTTAAGTTCTCTCGATCCTTTCTCTCATTAACTACTATATTACGTCCACTTTGTGGATAAGTAAACTGAGGCACAGAGAGTCTGCATTTCACAATACCATTGTTATCATTACAGCATTGGGACTGAATCCAGTGACTTTTCACTGGGCAACATCGTCACTATTTAAAATTTTTATTGTTTTAAAATTTTTAAATTTTTTTAGTTTTTTTTTGAGGCAGCTTAATGAAGAGAAAGATATGATTATTTTCTTTTTAGATAAGAAAAATGAGGCTCAAGAGGTTTCCCCCTAATGAACACAGTCTGAAAATGGAAGCCACTACTCACTTTGTAGTTCAGGCTGGTCCTGAACCTCATTATTCTCCTGCCTTTGCCTACTGAGTGATGGGATTACAGGCATGGGCCATACACTCAGCATTGGGGTGTGTGGTACTGATTGCTGGTGGGCGTGAGTCACCACATCCAGTTTTTGCTGTATGTGATTACTGGGATTGCACCTGGGCCATTGGACTTGCAAGGCAGGTGCTGGAACCACTGAGCTGATTTTATTTTATTTTTTATTTATTTATTTTTTGAGATAGGGTCTCACTTTGTAGTTCATGCTTGTCCTGAGTTCAGCCTCAAACTCACATCACAGCAACCCTCTTGTCTCTGCCTCCTGAGTGCTGGCATTACAGGCGGGAGCCACCATGCCCGGCACTATGGTACGTGGTACTGATTGCTTCTTGGCATGAGTCTCCACACCTAGGTTCCTGAGCTAAATTTTTAAATTTTGAGATAGACTTTCACCATGCAGGTTAGGCCGGGCTCAAACTTGCTTTCTTTCTGCTTCAAACTCTTGCTCAGGTTACAGATGTAAATCCCTGTGTTTGGCTTTAGAAACCACTATTTCATATTGTATGGTTTTTAAATTCAATTCTCTCTATTTTTATGTGAATTTAAAATTAAGGATTCATATTTATAGCAGCCCAATTTGTGATTGCTACATCTTGGAAACAACCCAAGTGTCCATCAACTGGAGACTGGATAAAAAATCTGTGGTTCTTCTATAGAATGGAGTATTATTCTGTCATAAAAAATGATAAGTTTGAATCATTTCTACTTATATGGACATACCTTGAGGATATCCTCATAAGTGAAATAAATAGGGCACAGATAGGTACATATCACATCTTTTCCCTGGTATGAGAAAATAAAGATGTAAATGAGTCCTAAAACTGTATGTTATATATTGTGAAATAGAAAATGCTCAAAGTAAAATAGGGTGAAGGGGAAAAATAATGAGATTATAATAAAAAAGTAAGGAAACAAATTTTATGTATGTAGAGGGGCGGTAGGGTGGGTAGGGCTATGGGAAAAAATGAGAATTAATTTGTGTCTTATACTGGTACAAATACCTATTGTGGAGTGCAATCATTATGCATATATGTAATGTACCAATAAAGATAAAAGAATTTAAGGATTCAAAGAAAAAATAGAGGTTACATTTCCAGCATTAATTTTTCACTCTGATGGTGTGTGAAATGTCAGTTTTTATCCAGCTAAAACCCCCAGCAGTAGCCTGAAACTTCCCATTTTAACCAAGAAAATATTTTCAAAATTGTTCCTCAGTTTATATATACAGTGAGAAAGAGTTTTCACTTCAAAAATGTGGGAGAAAACAAAACTAGGTGCTGCTTCTCTTATTTGAGCCAAGAAAAATAGCCTTGTGGTATCTTTTCTGAGATGGTTGAGGGAAATAGTTTTTTTCTCCTAAAATCTCCATCCTTTTTTTTTTCTTTAAAATGTATGCTGTGAGATCTATTTCTGGCTGCATTTCTAACATCATCGAAGTTAGATTTTTTAGTGACACATTTTGGATGTCCATGACAAAACTAATGCTTTTTGTCCACCAGTGATATGGAATAATTAATCGGAACGCTCCCTGGAGGAGGACCCATTGCATTCTGTGTCAGTTTGTAAAACAGGCCTGGGTGAGAGGCCTCTCAGCAGGCCCAGTCACGTTACCTGTAATTTTTCACATGCGTGTAGTTCATCACTGGTGACATTCCGGCTTTCAGATCAGTCATCTCTTAGGACTTAAAATTGATATATCAGTCTCAGCATAAAATGCTATCATTCCCGTGGACCAACTGTTTACCGGAGTATAACTCCTCCTGTGTCTCATTTCATCACACTGTTCCACACAGTGATGTTTCAATGTGAAATGAAGTTTTTTCATGCTGTGCTTCTGAGTAGAAAGAAGACAGAAGTACATGTATGACAAATGGTGAGGATTCCACGATAACCCTTGCAAAACAATACAGTGTGGAAACATTGTATAATGTATTTGCTTTAATAATTCAATGCATAAATGTGGCTTTTAAACTTTTATAACAAATACTATTTATGCAGCAGTGAGAGGAAGATCAATTGTATTTGCAGCAAATCACTTTATCTTCCAACTTATTTAGAAATTAGCAAAATGCCACTGCTGTTGAATTGTCATGGTGAAATATCTGTGGAGACTACACTATTAGTAAAAAACAAAATTACCATCATGGTTTTCAATGCTGCACACATTTATTTACAGTTTTGTAAGAGAAGAAATTTCTTTAAATTTTTATGAAATCCAATTTTCTTCCTCTGTGTAGAACTAGGACTAAATTTTGACTTTTAATATCATTAACAGAATTTAAGGAAAAATTATGTTTAATTCCTTTACTGTTGTCTGAAAGGCTTTATGCTATTTACATTTTTTATTTAGACACAGAGCATATTTTCTTTGTGGCTCTGAGTGTGGTCTGGCTGGGACACAGAATCTCGCTGATTAGCAGGGCTGATTGAACTGGAGTAGGATCCCTAGACTTCCTTCCGAGCCCTAAAAATATATACACTGGTACAGGATAATGGCATTTCTAAGAAGACCATAATGACTGAATATTTGTCAACATGGAAATAGTTTTTTCTGTTAGTGTGTCATGATTTAAGCTATGACTACAGGTCTGATGGACTGGCTTGAATTGGAAGGTTAAATTGTCTAATCACAAGTGGATGTACATACTGTTTCAATGTGAGATGGTGTGGTAAATATTGGGTTTTCTCTGAGAAAACATTTGAAGTTGTACCTTTAATTTGTTTTTTGTTTTCAAAAACATATATCTTTTTTTTGTGGGGGTGTAGTTCAGGCTGGCCCTGAGTTCTGCCTTGAACTCACAGCAATCCTCTTGCCTTTGCCTCTTGAGTGCTGGGATTACAGGCATTAGTCACCCACCCAGCACTGTGGTATGTGGTACTGATTGCTGGTGGGCGTGAGTCTTCATGCCTGGCATTGTTGCATGTGGTTACTAGGGATCGAAGCTGGGCCCTTGCGCTTGCAAGACAGGTGCCAAAACCACTGAGCTAAATCCATGGCCCCTCAAAACATATATCTTTATATAGCTTCTAGTTTCTGTTGAAAACGATAATACACTGCAAGAGATTATCTGAGCACTAAACCACCACTAACAGAGAAATCATTAGTTGTTGAATGAGCAATGGGCACCTGAGTGATCTCCAAGAAATGCAGAAAAAAGGGAAAATGTATTTATAATAAGACATATTCTTATGAAAATAATTTAACCCCAAAGTGATTATTTCTCGGTTCTAGGGAGGAGGAAAGTCATCACTAATTAATTTGTTTGTATTTCTTCTGTGTGTGTGTGTGTGTGTGTGTGTGTGTGTGTGTGTGTGTTGTTGGGTGTGTGCACGAGTGTGCACCTGTGTACGTGGTGAGCTTGAGAAAGTGAGCAGTTCTACCACTATTTGCACAACTGACATATCTGGGAGATCAAAAATTATGCTTTACTTACTTTTTAGAAGATGAAATGTTTTGGTAATATTAATAGAATATGGTGCAATGAAGTGTAACTGTCCAGAAAAAGGCCAAAGGTTAACAGAATTTGTGTTATTTGTATTAGTTTGAAAATCTGGGCCGGGATGTAGCTCAGCAGCACAGTGCTTGCCTGGCAAGCATGCAGTCCTAAGTTCGATACCTGGTAAAAAAAAAAAAAAATTACAAAACCAAATAAAATAGAACTGATATTGTATAAAGGCCTCATGTTTAATTTTCAAGATATACCTATTCAAATCTAAAGTTAGTTTTGGACACAGAATAGTTTAATAGTTTATGTCAAGAATCTTATCCATTCCTGGGCTTACTATATACATTTTAGGGAAATTCAAAACAGTTGCACTTACTAAGTTCAAATCACGTTTTTTTTTCATTTTTTAGAACAATATTTTTAGAATAGTCTTAGGATGATAACAAAATTGAATGGAAAGTATAGTTCCCATACAAATTTGCCCCTTGTTCTCAAACCCTCCCCTGCTACAACATCCTGCACCAGTGGTACACTTCCTATGATGAGTGAACCTGCTGTGTTACATTTTGAAATAGGTGAGTGTGTTTTATTGTTCAACTGAGAAACTATTAAAGCATGAGGAGTTCCTTAACAGCTCTAGGAATTCAGGCACAATAGCATGTTTTGATAGTCCTAAAATCCAGAGGCTGAAGCAGGAGCATCATTTGAGCCCAGAAGGTCACATTTAGCTTGGAAACAAAACAAGATCCTAGTTTTAAAAATGTAAAAAAAAAAAAAAAAAAGATATTGGCAACATTCCTCATTGGTGTCGCCTCCTTCCTAACAAGTGCAAGGACCTGAGTTCCATTCAACAACAACAACAAGGACGACAACACATTTTATTAATTTTTAAGGTTCAGTTGAGATTACTTGAACATTTTTTGACAGCCAATTTGTTTCTTGGTTGTATAGTACTGCTAGTATGTACAGATTAAGTATAAATAGTGCATGGCTCACAATGGAGAGGGGAGGCCCTGAATCTCATGGCAGTGGTCTGTGCAAGTCCACCGAAGTCCTACAGTCCACGGCAATGTCCTGTGCAGGACCCCGTGGAGAATCTAGACCTGGAAGGCACAATGGCCTGAGGTGGGAGCCAGGAAGTTTGCGCAGTGGGGTGAAGGGACAGTGGCACCAGGATAAGGTTGCTGCGCAGAGCCAGGAATTGACTCTTGAGGCTATGACCCGAGCTCCAGGCAGCCAGTCTCAGTGACAGTGAGGACCCAGGTCCTCCTAGAGCTCCTATCAGGAAAACGAACCGCAGCAAGGCTCTGTGGAGAAAACAGCAGGGTGCCACTTCTCCTCCCCGGCTCCTTCTGCGCCATGATTCCCCACAACCTGAAAGAGTCCATCTCCTTCCCCGGCTCCTCCCTTCTCTGTTTTCTGCCTGACCCCAGGGAGCACTTCCGTCTCTCAGACCATTTGCCTTGGCATCGTGACCTGAAACCAGCCCCCCTCAGACAGCAACTGTGCACCAGCCTAATCCTCTCTTCCCCAGAGAGGGAGGGGCCTGCTGCTTCTCAGTGAGCAGGACCGCGTGCTGAGAGCACGTGGAGCTAGGCCTGGCCTTCAGTACTGGAGAGCTTGCGTATTGTTCTTGATCCGGCAGTAACATAAATATGTGGTTTTGATACTAGTGAGAACACTGCATCAGAAAGAGGTGCTGTTAACACGATCTGGGACGCAGCTCGGGAAGAAAGGAAGGATTTAGTCAACGTTTTACAGTGGGATAAGCACTGGAGTAAAGTCTTGAAAATGTGATATGTGTGTAGAATTTCCTGACAGGCTATCCAGCTAAGTTTGAATTGTAGGTAAATAAATGACTTTAAAGTATGAGTATGTCCTCTGCTTATAATTATCCGTTGTGATCTCACACTGAAGTATAGCTAAGAATGTTGCATTATTAGTTACTTAGAATGGAAATTCCATACA
>PVIR01018441.1:0-33402 GCA_004026965.1 Petromus typicus | reverse complement strand
GGTGCTGGAAAAACTGGGTTTCAACTTGCCAAAGGCTAAAACTAGATCTAACTCTTTCACCGTGTACCAAGCTAAAATCAAAGTGGATAAGAGACCTAAATATTAAAACAGACACTCTAAACCTACTACAAAACAGGTTAGGTAAAACTCTTGAAGACATTGGCTTAGGGAAAGGCTTCATGAACAAAACTTCTATAGCTCAAATCTTTTTGCTGCTTTTTAATGTGACATACATACAATATCTACTATTTCCATCCTATGCAGTTTGCTTAAATTCCATTTGAGCAAGAAGATCAATTGTCATTAATAATAATAAAAAACTATCTGAAACAATTTCCATCATCACTTTCAAACAGGAAAACAGCAGGAATTAGAAATTATGTAATAGACTGACTTCATTTTTTAACAGAGCTATTTCCCTTCCTAAAGCTTCATTTCCTTCTGCAGTGTCCTGAGCCCTTATCCCTTTTTGTACTCTCGTTTCTGAGGAAAAGCCCCTTTAACACAGGCCTGCCCACCTGCCTGCCCACCTCTCCAGCCTGTCCTGTATGGATGAACTTGCTAAGGAGGAACCTTCTCTCTGAAAAGTAGCTACATGGATGCTAATCCTGGGAGGTTGAAGATTACTTTAGTTTGAGGATCGAGAAGAAGCCAAGGATAGTTTCTGCCTTCCTGAGAAGATTTCCTTTGCCCCAAGTTAAGATTTTTGACCACTGCTGCGTTGTTTTTTCCCTCCAAACTCATCCTTGCTCTAAAAGTCCTTCCACAGCTGAGCGTAGGGAGAGGGAAGTTTGAGGTGATAAGAGGCCCCTTCACCCCTCTTGGGTTTACTGTAAATTAATCAGTTCTTAAAAATCAACTACTGTGTTTCTTGGGGACTGATAATAATTCAGACCTGAATGCAAGAAATGCTCATTATTAGTGGATCTAAACTAAGATTAATGCACACAGGAATTTGTTGAGAACTTAAACTAAACACAAACAATATCATAATGATGAATTTTTTTCGTATTAGGGTATTTGCATAGCTTTTCTGTATAAAAGGTCACTGTACTTTTATACTTTTCTATCTAAAATTAGAAGATAAGTCTGAGTATAAATACTGTAAGTGCTAAGGAATTATTAAATGTAGATATTTGGAAAGACTGAAAAAGAATTAGCTACCTCAATGAGTTTTTAATAAAAATGAGTCTCATTTCCTTGGTGAAGAATTTCACAGTATAATTTCTATGAGGAATGACAAGGGTGAGCTGAGTTTTCACATTTTTTTCCAAGACTCACTCACAAGCTTAGCCCATTTTAATCTCCTTGGACTTATGGAAATAGTGGATTTATAATGGCCTTTAAAATAGTAAAGCTTATGTAGTTTTTGCAATGTAGTTTAGAAGGAATGGAACTACTATCTTTGCAGTGATAAACAGATAATTTTTTCCTGTTGAACATTTATTTTTGGTACCAAGTTACTTGTTATTTTAAATTTTATAGAATTAGTTAATTTATACTTAAAAGTTGAAAGCAGGACTACACACACTAACATTTAAATTGGATCTCGGGTGCAAGAATTGCATGGTAAATTAATCTTGATTATTGTCATGTGATTTACTCATCACAGGCCTATGCATGAGCTGCTTATACTTAACTAGGCTTTGTAATAATACAATAAACATCTGTGAGCACAAGCAGGAAAGCCTTGAACTTTGGCTTACATTTTGCCATATAATTTCCATACCCTCTCTTATTTTAAACAGACATACTCATTAGCCTCAACTTCATCTCCCCATTTTACAGCTTACCTTTTTTATTAATGTATTTAAATATAGTCCTTAAAAGGATATTGCTGTAAATTAGTTATTTTTATTTATTTATTTGGAAAGTATCACGTTGTATGTCATCTTCTTGGACTTTGAAAAATTTAATATTAAATTGATAAGGGTCATCCATATTTTAAGTGCTGTAAAATATTCTGAGAATATAGTGTAACTTGTTTATCTACTTTCTTAGATGGGTTATAATTGTCTCCAGGCTTTATTCTTGTGAACAAGTCTGCTACGAATTGTTTCCATTCCTCCCAGAGCCTTCTTCCTTGTACTGTCTCTAGTCTCTTGCTTGTGTTTGCTCCTCTCCTTTTCTCCTCCGTTCCTCTTTGTCTTTTCTTCACTCATAAAAATGTGCTTTAGTGGATGTTTAAATTTTAATTTAATCTTTTTCTGTATAAGCCCTTTTTTTTTTTTTTTTTTTTTAAGTAGAACTTCACTGTGTAGTCCAGGTTGGCCTTGAACTGACTTTGTGACTCTGGCTGGCCTTGAACTCATGGCAGTTCTTTTGCTTCAGTCCCCTTAGTGCTGGAATGACAGCACCATGCCCCAGTCAATACATTTTGTATCATAGAAAACATTTCTATGCTAGAAGATCTAAAAATATATGACACATTTTATTTTATGAAAGTTGTTTGCTTTTTTGCTCTTGTTGACTTCACTTCCTTCTTTGTTCCAATACATTTTACCTAATTCATCTGAAATTGACTTTGAAACATTCTGTGAGATAGGAATGCTTTTTTAAACACATATGGGTGATATATCTCCTAACTTTGATTATTAAAGACTCCATCCTTCCCATATCTCTATGTCAAAGTTCTATAGATGAATGGTTATGGTTGTAGGCTCTCTTTTATTATTTTATTTTTTCCATTCAAATACCATTCTTTCTTTACTGTTTTAATGTTATTATAGGTCCTAATGTGTGATCAGTGAAGTCTTCCTTTCTTCTCTTGTTTAATAGTATCATATTTATTGTTATTCCTTAAATTTCCCTGCATATTTTAGAATTATCTCCCATATTTCCTATTTAATTTCCTTTTCTTCTTCTTTCTGATCAAAGATAATCATTTTAAGTGATCCCGTTTCTTATGGCCAGAGGTTATGAGTACTCTTTACATTTTTAGTAGTTCTCTAAAAATAATTATACCTTTATGTGAAAGTTTTGACAAGTACTATGGAGGGCCTATAAAATTTAAAATTTCTTATTTGAGGCCATGGATATGGCCCAATGATGCCATACTTGCTTGATAAGTACAAGATCCCGAGTAGCACTAAATAAATAAATAAATTTATTATTTGGGCCTTTGTAAAGAGTGCTTACCAAATATATATATACACACACACACACATATATATATATATATATACACACATATATATATATATACACATATATATGTATATGTATGTATATGTGTGTATATATGTATATGTGTGTATATATGTATATATGTATACATATACATATCTATGCAATATTTATTTACATATAAATATTATATTTACATATAAATGTTTTCAGATATTTTCTCTACATTTTTTTCTTTTCTTTCCAAAAATTGTAAGTCCATATTTCTGCTTCATCTTTTCTCACTTTTTATTGTGAATAGACCTGTTGCTAAGCCCTTCCTTTATACCTTTTAGAATACATTTTTAGACTAATTTATATTCTTGGCTCATTTTTTCTAGTGTATCTGCTCCACACGGAAGTCTGTAGTTCAGTATATCTTTTCCCTGATTTTAAGGAGTTATGCTTCTCAATAATGTCACCATTTGGACCCCAGAGTCTCATGGCAAAGAATTCCATGTATTAGGAGACTGGCTACCAGCTTCCTAGTCAATGAAACCAGATGAGCATTTAGTCTTGTAGTTTCCCAAAGAGTTATCATGGCAGGTATTTCTCAGAGTGGTACTGGCCAGAACTGGAGGAATGTTTGGAGGAGAAATAGGAAGAAAAGTGCCAGCGATCAGTTGGTGTACTTTTTTTTTTTTTTTTTTTTCTGGAATCTCTGTACACAGGTATCTTTTTCAGGGCAATGAAGGGAATAGGCATATTCTTTGACACCTAGTACTTAGCTATTACCTGGTCCTCTGAGGCTGTCTTCGGCCCCAGGTCAGTCACTCTGATCTTATTTACTTCAAAATGCCACAGTCTTCCCATGCCCATTGTCCTCAAAGTGCCCCAATATATATATTTTATTTATGTATATATTTATATATATTTTAAATATATAAATTATATATAAAATTTAATATATAACTATATAAATTATATATAAATATATGCATTTAATATATAAATTATATGTTTTAATATATATATTTAATTTCCTTTTTAATTCTTCCTGTCTTCATCTTGGAAAAAGGAGGCAATAATAAGTACTGGGAAATTTTTTAGAAATTTAAACTTACGTATATATTTTGGTGAGCTTGAAATTTGTACATAACCAGTTTATGATTAGTATAAAACTATAAATAAGGCAAGTTTCTTATTAACATAATTAATTGGTTAAATTATATCTCAACAGCTTTAGCTTATGTTTCTGAAATCTCCTACGAAATTCTGAAAATCAGGCAGGCAAGTTCTGTGTCTCCTTATCGAAATTATTTCAGTTGTGTGACATATACAAAATAAAGACTATGTGACTTAGAGTAACCTTTGATTTTACAAAAGAAGAAAACTAAAAATGGCAAATGAATAACAAGCTAGATAAAGTTCTGCTTCTGACCAGGTATGCAAATCTAGGTAAAGTCCTGACATCTAACAGAAAATCTGGTATGACACAATAGATTCCTTTAGCTAAATATAATCTGTATATAACCTCTAGTCCCTCCTAGGGAATAAATAGTCACCCTATTTCTGAGCCCTCGTCTTCTGCAGTTTCACAAAGTCTCAAGTGATTACCCTAAGTAGAATGTTCTATGAATATATTTCAGTCTTATTTATCTATTTCTTGACTATTCAAGAAATTCATGCATATATGCATGTGTTGGAAATGTGGCAGCCATAGCTAATGAGACTGCAACTGGATGGGGAAAGGCAGTGAACTGTTAATGCTTCAGAGAAGTTACTTCAAGTCAATTCGCGCAAGATGACGAGAATCAAAAGTCTGGTGGAAAATTCCCACTTTTTCTTGAAAGATGCCATTTTCATGGAGCTGTAAAAGTAAACTTGTAATGTCATTTAAATTAAAGCAACAATGAGGGAATATGTGTACTCAATCAACATTTTTAAAATGACTCATAATGAAGAGTATTTTGTTTTCCCGGGTAGGAAAATAATTAAAACTTGAAATAATTATAAGTGATAATCATTACATCTTAATGTGAAATCACATTGATAGACATTCTTCTTAAGTGTTTTCTCAATTGGCAGTTTCTGAACAATCACATGTATAAATTGTGTGTTGGTCTTTACAAAAAGCTAAAGGGAAAGACCTATTCATCCAGGCCTAGATACCAAAATCTCCTACTCTAGATGCTGATTCTAGTTACACAGTTTACCTACGTATTATACTAGGTCCACCGTAGTACTACTATATGATAATAGTCATAATACTAATATAATACAACTACAATTCTTTTTCTCTCAGAATTTGAGAAAGATGTAGAATTTATGCAGATATCACAGAAAACAGTATACCATTACTATGAAGGAAAATCGGTAATTTTCTCATGTGTCCTGTTAATGGTAGTAGCATTCAATGACTCTCTTTTGACATTTTCCTTTTAAGTTCATCCAAATTTTATTTTTTTATTTCAGAAATGTAGTATTTAAACCTAACACTGAAGATGTTAAAGTGATTTCAAAAGAAGGAGAATGGAGCATAAGTCTTCTTTATAAAAAATAAAATTGAAACTTTGTAGCAGTGTTACATAAGCAAAAATAAATCCAAAATAAATTCAAATATCCTCAAACCTGTCTGCTTTTTATTCACCATGAGTAAAATTGATGGCAAAATTATCTCCAACTTTTAAATTACTTGGGTGGATTAAGACATGTTAAGTGTAAAACATACATTTCCTGTATCAGTCAGTGGTTACTAGAGAAACACACAATTGGCCACAGCCCATGAATCAGTATACAGTGGCATATCTGGCCATTAGTCCTTCCAGGAAAAATGTTCTGCTAGATATACTGCTTGAGGTTCTGTCCACTGTGAAGATTTCTCTTTGCCACTGTCCTTTGAGGATGTCCAGGAAAGGGGCTGCGTTGCTGAAGCTGTCCACGTGGGTGTGGTTCCTGCACAGCATGCAGAGCCATGTGTACAATAGGCCCAGCCTTCTCTCCCCCTATCAGCTGATCAGATGGTACATCCCAAAAGGCCACAGTTGCATGCTGGGAAGGCAATATAGGAGGAGTAGGAGCCATGGGAGTGTGGGCGTCTTCCTCATGTAATTTCCTCGTACTCTCTGGACCTGCGCTGGCACCATTTCCACTTAATAACAGACTGTTGCTGTGCACAATCAACTTATGACTCGGTGCATCAGAAAATGCACCCAATAGGAGGAACTCAGATTTCATGGTATCCTGGGGTTCCACAGTCAAGCGTTCAGTTACCGTTAAGTCTCAGCAGCCAAAAGCTGTTTTCCACGGAGCAAATAGATAGGTGAAGATGAAAACCTGCTCGGGTTGATTCTCTGACTCATCCAATCCCAGCTTGTGGATTCCGTTCTTCTTGACTCAATGCCCTCACCCTTACTTCAAATATACTTTGTGGCTGACCATTCAACTTATGTTGTATTTTAGCCAATTAAATTACAAGAGTCTGTGTTTAGGTTTCAAAAATGTTGGCCCTTTGGCTGAAAAAGAGGAGATTTTTTTTCTTTTTCTAATCTTTATTGGTACATTACATATATGCATCATGATTGCACTCCATATTGGGGATTTGTACCAGTATAAGACACAGCTTCATTCTCATTTTTTTCCCATAGCCCTACCCACCCTACCGCCCCCCCATATACAGAAAATTTGCTTCCTTACTTTTTTGTTATAATGAGAGGAGATTTTCTTTGAGGATACACTGACAAACTTGAATTTTTCATGTATGTCTGGTGCTGTGAACTTGAATCTTTGAGTTCCTTATTTTCCTTTATTAACTTTTCCTCACAGTTAGAAGACTTTAGATTCCCATGGATGTTTTAAGCTCCTTGATTTTCTTCTCTAGTTTGGCCAGAAATGCTAAGAGCAACCAGCCAGCATCACTGTATTTCCTAATCTGCCAAGAATAGTAAAAAAATCTTCATATGGTGCCATCAGATTCTTTATACAAGTGGGGAATGAGGATAATCAAATGGATTAACATTGCATATTTCTTAAACCATCTACAGAATGGACTATCAGTGTCCTTTACAGTATCAGGGGGAGAGACCATGGCATCTGTAAGTCTCACCAGACTAAAGATGCAAATCCAGGAACCTTTAAAGGTATTAAAAAATCATATCCTTACAATTCTGTTTCTCTAGAGGCACTTCTGGTATCAAAATCTGCATCAATGAATGTGTAGTAGAGGAACAGATTTGATTTAATATATACAAATACATATTTGAGAATTTACAAAATTGGCTTACAGTGGCCACTCCTGAGTCAGGCGTGGAAGAGTGCAGAAGGTTTACCCTCAGGCTGGGAATCCCAAGGATCCAGTTGAAGACCTGGAGCTCATCGTAGTGTTCCATGGAATCTATATCCGGAGGCAGAAGGGTCTGTGACAGAAGACTGAAGGGTCTTCCAGCTACTATTCTGACAGAAGTTAAGTATCTAGAAAATACACAGAACTCCAAAATAAACCACCTGAAAATGAATGAGCCAATCAATAAGTGGGCAAATGAAGTCAGTGGACACTTTTCTAAACAAGTACAAACATCTTCAGCCATTACAGAGACATGAGTCAAATCCACTTCATTTTCTCATCTCCCCTGCATCAGGGTGCCTGCCCTTGGGTATAAGAAACACTGAATAGTGGTGAAGGTGCAGGGATTGAGGAACCCTTCTGCACTGCTGGTGGGAGTGAAAACTAGCACCACCACAGTGAAACTACTATCAAGTTTCCCTTGAGGAAAACAAAAACAAAACAAGCCCTGAAACATCAAAGTGCCTTTTTATCCAGTTCCACCTCTCGTGTCTGTGTTCTGTAAGAGGTGAAGACAGCTTCCTGTAATGACAGATGAACAGTCTTATGTACACTGGCATCACTCTCAATAGCTCAGCTGTAAAAGCAGGCTAGATCCTTGTAATGAGAGGAGTGCAAAAGGATGCTTGATAAATACAGATGCAAATTGGAATATGACTCAGCTATAAAGAATTAATTGCATAATATGCAGGAAAATGCACAAAGCTGAGGATCGTCATGTTAAGTGAAGTAAGTCAGACTCAGTCAAATACCATAGCTTTTGTCTGAGAAGCCTAACATAAGCAAATAACATAAAATAAAATAAAGGACACTTGACAAGAAAGTAGAAAATAAACTTTTGGAGATGGAAAAGGAAACTAGCAGAAAGGGACAGGATAAGGTGAGAGGGGCATTGGAATTTAAAATTATCAAGATATGCAAATGCAGGTATCGATTTCCTGAAAGGAACCTCAACATTTTTTTTACTAACATTAAACTTGAAAAGGAAAAGAGCTGGTGATACTCCTTTCTGGCATCAGTTGGAGGAGAGTGGCAATTATGGTGTTGGCGTCACCATCAACGCCACCCAGGAAAGCAGCCAGAACTCAGCAGCGCCCCTTTGGTGGGTTGTAGGCATTGCTCCTGCTCCTGGAAGTTTTGGGCCTCCTTCTCCAGCTCTTTAGCAAATGAGTGAGTTACTCAGTATCCTTTAAATAAGGATATTTTCTGCTAAAAACAGCCAAGGAGACTGTGTTTCTATTTCTGTGCAGTTAAGATTTCTGACTGACACAACTTCTACGTTATTGAAGCTATTTCCATAAAAATAAGTTGCGTTCCTTAAAAAGTCTATCCTAGTGGGAAAAGCACTTGGTTGTAAATAATTCTCCAACAAACTCAGGTACCAAATATGTGTAAAGTGACAATTGTCTGAATCTTTCTTCGTGAGCATGAAGTTTCTTATGCAAGTAAAATCTTTCTGAACATAAATAATAAAGAATATGATAAACAAAACACTATACACATATAGAAATTCCATTACTCAGACCCATATAATGTTAAGGGTAAGTGCACTCAAGCTCTCCTGTATGTGTGTGTATAAATTGTGTTACATTTTAGCATTCCATTTTCTCATTTATAATGCACACTACTTATTTTTCTACTGGAATTGAAATGTCTGAATCAAAATATTAATGCTTATTTCATGGTCTACATGATAGATATATTTTTCAATCAATCCTATAACACTATTAGGAAAATCATTATTTCAACTATCTCAGTGTTATGAAAATACTACAGTGCACATTCTTCTAAATACATTGTTTTCACTTTTGGACAGATATTTTCTTAAGCCTATTTATTTATTTGCTTATTTTGGTGGTACTAGGGATAGAACGCAGGCCTTTGTGTAGGCATGGTATCACTTGAGCTAAATCTCTGGCATAGATATTTTAATAGTAGAACATTTGAAAGATTTGGCATTTCATCTTTGAAAAAGAACAAGTTTTGAAGGGACTTTGATGTGTGCATTTTGCTTTTCATCTTTATAAATTTTTCCTTTACAATAACAATGTGTGATAGGCTTATCTACCATGACAGAATTATCTGACACATGAACCACTCACTATGTGTGGGTAACTGGTCACTTGAAATGCTGCTAGTGTGTAAATACTTGAATCTTTAATTTTTAATTACTTAATTTAAGTAGCCACATCAAGTTACATGACAATTCCTCTCTTGTGAGTCTTTGGATTACATGTTGTTGTATGAGAGCGGGATGATAGCCTCTTTTGATGTTCTTCCATGATACAGAAGAAAAAAAATGCAAGTAAATTTAAATTTTAAAGAGATTATTTGTACACTGGGGTGTTATAAGTCAAGATACTTACAGACTGCTATGAGGGACAAGAGGAAAAAAATGTACGCATTATTTGTACAAGCAAGACAAAGAAACTTTTTTTGCTAAATGTTCTAATTTATAGTTCATTAGAACATCTATTGGTGGACTCCACATTTTATATTAGAACACCACAAAAACTATTATTCTCTTGAGAATATAAGTTGTAACATCATGGATGGGATAGAAGCGAATATCTGTATTGTTACATGAAGAAGAAGGACTAATGAAATAAGTTGCGAAGATCATAGCCATAGAGTGAGGGAGAGTCCCTGGACTCCTACATTCTGGTTAGGCACTGTAGACTAGGAGTTTCTGTCTATGTTCTCCATCTTCTTCCTGCACTTTTATAATATGTATTTCATTTTGTTTATAAATAGAATAATAGTGTCTGTTGTAAATCAGCTTGATTTTTAAACTTAAAATTCATCTTGTAGATCTCTCTATATTAATACTTATAAACCTATACCTCATACAGTCCATTGGCATTATAGTATTTTATAATATTGCACTGAAAACTACTTAGCCTTGACCACATTTAGGTTTTTTCCCCTCTCTTTACAGGAAGCACTATGTATTGTGTATATATCTTCAAATATGTGCAGGTATTTCTTTTTTATTGTGAAATAAGTACATTTTATATACATATCATGATCAGACTCAGCACTGACAATTTGAATCAGTATATCACATGACTTGATTCTTATTTTTCCCATTCCCCTACCCACCCATTCCCACAACCCCTACCCCTATATACATAAGCTTTATTTCCATTTTTAAATTATCATCACAACTTTTCTTTCCCTTCATTACTTACCCCTACCCATTTCTCTTTGCATAGTTTCTATTGTACGATATCTAACATATATTTTAGAACTCATTTACACTTGCATTTTCTCATGTCAGAGAAAAGATAGAGTATTTACACATCTGTGACCTATGAATTTCACTTATGAGTATGTCCTGAAGGTATGTCCATTTGATTATGAATGACTCAAACTTGTCATTCTTTATGGCAGAATAATACTCCATTCTTAGAAAAACCACATCTTTTTTATCCATTATCCAGTTGGTGGATATTTGGGTTGTTTCCCAGATCTAGCTATCACAAACTCAGTTGCTATAAACATGGGTGCACATGTATCACTGTGATATGAATCTTTTAATTCTTTCATGTAAATCCCTAGCAGGGGAATAGCAGAGTCAAATGGAACCTCTAATCCTGGCTTTTGAGGAATCTCCACACTGATCTCCATAGTGATTGTACCAGTCTACATTCCTAGCAACAGTGGAGAAGGGTTCCTTTCTCCCAGCAGCCCCACCAGCATTTGTTGCTGGTTGATTTCAAGATAGCAGACAGAACCCTAGCAGCCAAGGATCAGTGGAATAGATTAGAAGGTCCAGAACCAACTCCAGGTATTTCTATAGATCAGTTCCCAGAAGTGGAATCGCTGTGTCAGAGACACATGCATTTTCGATTTGGTTAGACAAGCTGAACTTCCTCTAAATCTACTTCGCCGATTTACAACCTATTTCCAGGTGATGTGATATTGCACTTTGATCATTAACAAATTTATATTAATAATGTTTTATTCTTTGGATGTGCGTTGGCAAAAATATAATACTGTATAGTTGCTTTCTGACATGTATTTTGGCCGCGGGTACAAAGAAAAATTTTGATTTTAGAGTGGATATCTCTCAATTTGAGCTTAGTTGTTTGTTTTTAGTTTGGGCAGCTTTTGGTTTCAATTACTTTAGTTTGTTCATATAAGAATTTAATGTACAAGATCTCCAAAATCTAGAAGGCTTCCAATGAGAACTAAAATGTACATATGTGTTTTTATTTTCAATTATTTTCTGACAATTTATAACATGGACAGTTGATTCCCTAGGAGGAGAAAGGATAAGTGTCTCTAAAGTAAAATAAAGCCAATCTTGATAGTCATTAAATGATAGTTCTGAAATGTTTTAGTGTCATATTGAGAACAACAGAACCATTGTGTGAAGTGTGTGTTTTAAACACAACATCTAGATAATTGTGTTGCTTTTTTAATGGCTTCTCAGCCATAAATATTTTTAGCTTTTTAGTATTTCAATATAAATATGTTTTATTACATTGAAAAATTTCCCAGAAAACTTTTATTGTTCACTTTTAGGTTTATAATGAGATATATCATGGAATTTAAACTTGTCTTTAATCTCCCCTAGTATCATATCTTTCATATTCATATGCTTTCATTTATTTTTAATTTTTGTCTTTGTTTTTCTGACAGCTAAAATACTTTCATGCATAGAAAATTACTAAGTTATACATTTTCCCCTTCAAAACCCTTTAGATCTTATTCTACTGTCTTCTGGATTTTAAGGTTATATTCTTGAAATACGATAGTACTTGGGGATTTTGAAAGCTCTTCTTTTTCTTTTCTTTAAAGTACTTTGAGTTTATTGGTACATTTTCGAAATCCATTATGACCACATTCCTCCTTCAGAATGTGCACCTGTACATGAGGCATCTGGATTCTTATTTTTTCTTATTCCATATTCTCCCTTCAAATCTCTCCCAAACATACAGTGAAAGGAGAACCTGGTGAGGCAGAAGAAGGCAAAGCAGGGAAAGAAAAAAATTGATAGTAAGAAGGAAAAAAATGGAAACAAAGCTTAACTACCTTTTTTTTTTCTTTTCTTAAATAGGTGTTTTCAGAATTTTCTTTATACTCTGTCTTGAACTAGATGTAGAAACACCTATGAAACATAGGGCCACTGTTTGTTCTCTGTCATCTTACCTCCTCTTAATTCCACTTTTCCTCCCCTTTTCAGAAATAGTCCTCAAGTTGGCTACACATAAACAATTGATTATTCTTCTGAAGATTTTTAATTCTCCAAGAGTAGTGTGAATTTCAGTTCATTTCTTATCTTATTTATTTGAAACTCTTATTTCTTTGCCTCCCTATTTATCTTATTCTGTTATGTATTCATCCTTTCTCTTCACATTCATCTGTTTCTTTTCTGCACATATTTTTGTTTTTCTTCCCCAAAAAGGCCACATCTTTATTCTGCACTTATTTCATCTGAGTAGATTTTAAAATAGATAAGGTGTAGTTTTGCTTATCACCAGAACCCAGAGCAGATTGATTTTTCTCTTTACTCAGAAATTATTTCCATCACTTGCAGTTACTTATTCTCAATCGCCGTTGGTCGAAGAGCACATGCTGTGCACAGTGCCATTTGATCATTGCCCACCTTTTTCCTGTTTTTTTTTTTTTTACCAATGTGTTTAGAGATGACTCTCAGACACTCAGGGAGAAGGCTACAGAGGGTCATAGCTTCCTATCAAACTCCTTTCTCTAAGAAGTTACATCTTGTTAATCTACTTCTTCCCTCCATTACCCAATAGTTTGGTAGAGAAACTGATACTGTACGGGTGAGAGGAATTTTCCCATTTCCTCCATATCCTGCATCTGAAGTTTCTAGAATAATGTACTCTGTACCAGCTTTCTGCTTGCACTTCCTTCCCAGAATTCCCTGGGCCATTGATTTGCTTCCCCTACTTTTCCTGTAATTTGTTAGGATTTTCACCCTTCTTCAAGAAAACCAACAAGTGCAGAGATGAGGGAAAGGAGGTAGGTAAAGTGTCTATTTCCTTCACTGTATATCATTTTAAGAAAATAGGAAAAAGTGTATCTTCCTCTTTCTACATACTAAATGCTAAAGTTCTGAATCAGAAGGCAAATATTTGCAAAGTAATGACAAAAATTCTCTCTTTGACCAAATTCTAGTCAGAATTTTCTGTCCTCTCTTCTCAGTTAGGCCCCGACTTTTGTATTTTCAGGTTCATCTCTGAAAGGGTTTTTTTTTTTTTTTTTTCAGTTTTAGCAAGAATCTTGCTTAGTGAGTTTAGCCAGCATCTCAGTTCTTTCGCTCTAATCTAGTTTCTACCTTCCATTATACCTTGTTTACGATCTGATCATCCTGACCTTTCTATATAAAATTAACTTGGTAATTTCCCCATTAACCCCCAAATCTCCATTATTCAGCTATAAATTCCCACTTTTTCTTGTGTTCAAAATTGAGCCTGATCTCTGTTCTGCACTGCAACCCTCCCCCCCCCCAAAGGCTCTGTAACTGTTGTGGCAGTCTTTCTGAACAGATCCACCTTACTGCTCTTCCTCTGTGTCAGGAGTGATTTCATCTTTATTAGTATGAAGTCTCTTCAACATTGTCTGTTCTAGGAAGCAAAGGTTCAGTGTGTCACATGCTACAACCTGAGTTATAGCAACTCAGTTGTAACACCTGAGGTGTGTATGTGTGTAATTGAATCAATTCACTGCTTACTAATATAATAAAAATTTTGTTATTTTGTTATTGTTAACACTTGTTAAAGATGTCAAGACAAATTTTACTCAGCTTATTGCCACAGGGGAGAGAGACTTCGACATAAAACTGAGCTTAACTTCACATATAGGAAAAATAGCTGGAGCTTTCTAGCTGAGTAGAAGAATGAAGAAAAGAGTGAAAAGAAAATAACCGAGAAGTACTGGAAATATAGCACAGGAAGATTCTTGCTAAACTGGTTTAATTTTTGTGTATTGAATTCCATATCAAGAGTGGAGGATCAGAAACTTAATCAGATATCAAGGGTGGAGGATATTTTGTTAAAGCTAGGCCTCACAGGCCCTGGACAGAGAAAGCTGGGATTAAAGCCCCGGAGGGAAGATATTAAAACAAAAATAAGATACAACTGTACAATTTCTGTTCCATTCATTTGTTTGGTTGGTGCTTGGCCCAGACAAGAACAATCAAGAGGTAGTTATCCGACCTGCCGAATGTACTTAACATGATTTCATTATGCTTTGATGTACCCTGTGTTCTCTGTACAAATATTTAAACACCTTAAACTTAGATAATAATTACTCAGTGTTTCTGAATAATTTCTCTTGGTAGACACACTCAGTAAGAAACAAGACAGATTCCCATTAGAGTATCATTAAGAGATCCTTCCTCATAGGCAGCCTTACGATACATTATGATTCTGTCTATAATTATGTTTTCTCTCCACTCAAATGCATCCACTCTAAGAATATAACTCATATTTGGGGAGACTAAAGAGAATTCACTGAGTTTTTAAATAAGAATATCTTGACAGATCTCACTTACTTGATTTTTAATTTATTATTTGTTAGAACATTTAACAATTTGAAAGAAATCAAACTCAAATTGGCTAAAGGAGGTGGGAAGAATTATTAGGCCAAAAATAGCACTTATCCCAAGTACTTCTAAGTCTGTGAACTCAAACAAATTATTAGAAATTATTCCATCACCACCACTTGGTATTGCTTTCCTATTGATTGAAGCTATTTTAAAGCAAGGTCTTCTCTTAGGATGGTAATTCCTGGCATTTTTGGCTTAATGTTGGTGTATTTTTTATTAAAATCCCCTTCAAAGCTATATCTCTTCCTAGAAATCCTTGAAAAAGGTCAAAGAACTGGGAATCACTGCTCTACTTGGCCGTGCCTAGAAGTCACACATGAACCCAGAGAGCTATGGTGAATCCAATTCTACTCAAACTGTCTAGACATAGAATGAGAATAAGAAAGTATCTTAGAGGCAAGAAGACTTTCTTCTAAAGAGATTCAAACCTAGATGCACAAATTAGCAGAGACATGCAAGTATGTTCTTTGAAGCATTGTTTACAGTGGGAAAATTTTAAGCAGTCAAAAAATTTTTTTAAATGGTCAAATGAACTATGGTGTTCCAAACGCGTTCTGTCTATCAGAACATGCTCATATCAGCAAAATGCTCATATCAGCATTTTGGACCAACTTTTTCAAGTTGAAAATTTTTTGTTAGCCAAGAGTGTGCACTTAATTTATGCTTGAGCGGAGGTGAATTTAATAGATTAGTATTTCAACACAGGTGTTTTCCCCTGAATTCTCAGGGACAAGGTGACAGGAGAAAATAAAACAGAATTATGAATACTAGCTTCTATGAGCAAAGATATCTGTCCTCTAGGATTACATGAAATGCATGGCTGAAAGGGTATAGAAACAAGTCTTCTCTCTACTTGTGATCTCACCATAGTATTATTTTTAACATCACACACACCTTGCAATATCTAGGTAAAACTCAGTATCTTAGTATAAGATGATTGTCCTAATGTGTTCTATCTGTCCCCCATTTTATTAATGCTTTTGGAATTCTAAAATAGTCAAAGAGAAAGTTAAAAATCCTAGCTGTATTCCTAAAATGCAAATTAAGTAGTACATCTCTAGACACTTATAACAATTACTGAATAAAATCTTAAGTCCCTTTCTTAACTACAAAAATTAAGAAAAATGTTTGATGTATTAGGAAAAGTAAATCAGCTTGGAAATGTAGTAAATGGAAATAATTCCTTAGTAGATGTAACACTTGCAAGTTATTCTCTTTCTGATGTTACTTCCTTGTAAAGAAGTAAATGATAAGTGTCTTGCAAACTTTGTAATGATTTACTAGTTTTTGATTATGTGACACATAACTAATAGAATTATAGTGGCATTAAGAATGAATGCAGTGTTTTAAGGCAAACATAGGGCTTCTCAGGAGCCTGCAATTTTAGATACAATCCAATATTTCACCTAAAAGAGGTAATTTGCTTTTCTTTAAATCCTTAAGTAGTGGAAAACAATTTTTAAAATTTTCCTACTTACTGTGATTTTTCATCAACTTTGTAGAAAACTTATTAATAGTAACAAATTTGATATAAATTCAAGTTTGGTTAATAGAAAAAAAATGACCTGAATTAGCAGCAAAATGCAAAATAAGAAGAGAATATGCATCACCTCACAAAGCAAAAGGGCGGGGTTGTATATTAGATCATGTCTTTTCCAGACATGAGGGCATCACTGAAACTTCCTCCGTGTCCTCTGTAAGGTGATTTCAGAGCTGTGAATGTACGATGCGACTATTACAAAGCTGCGAAACAAAATATAAAGTAAAACAAGTTTATTCATTATAAAACATGTATTTTTCTACAAGTTCTATTTTCTTTGTGGTTAGCTTCTCCACTTTCAATCACACAAAGAATAATGAAATGAGCCTTGGAACCTAAAAAAGCATACTTTGTTCTCCACTCTGCATTTGGGAAGAGCTCAGACAAATTAATTGCTCTCAGCCTAAGTTTTTACTGTGCAAAAGGAGACAATTTCATGTAGGTCACGGAGTTATTTTGAAGGTCAGAAAGCTAAAGCAGAACAGCACATCAGAGGCCTGGACCGTGCTGAGTACCCACAGCCGCTGCGATCTAGAACCCAGGTTCATGGACGATTGCATTTCTTAACGATGACCGACTCAGGACCCTGTGCCATCCGTATACTCTTTCTGCATTGTAACACTGACACAGCCCACCAGCAACTGTCCATGTGCTTTTCTTTTTGCCACTCTTAACCCACAGCAAGCAGTGATGACTCGTGTGGTTTCTACAACTGGATCCCACTGGCAGTATGGGTGCAGTGTCTCTCATACCAGCATCCATACTGTGGAAACCAAGTCTAGTCTACAAAAATAACTAAGGTCATAATGCATGATCATCTTCAAGTTCCCAACCACAAGGGTGAGAAGTCTTGAAAGTCAAGATATCCTAGTCTCAGTCAAGCCACATGTCTGTGACTGTCTAGGGAATCTGCTAGAGAGAGAAATCTCTAGCTAAAGCTTCCCTAAAATCCTAAGTAGAAAAACACAGGAAAGAATGAATTACTCTAAGGATTGGGCTGGTTTGTTACAATAGACAGAAAATAATCATGAAATACAGAAATCATTGCTATAGTTGTTGATTAACATCTATTCTCACCATATGTGAGGAAACATAAGTTTCTTTTTGCCCTTCTGAGTTCTTTTAGAAAGAAAAAGTCAATAAAGTCTTATCATGTCTTTCATATCTTTTAGGTCTTACATATTCCTAAAGAGTTTCAGTAGTATTTTCATGACATTGAACAGCATAAAAAGTTCAGTCCTTTTTGACTAGTATCTTATTTCATATAGTATGCTGTTTGAAATATGCATGCTATATCAAAAGTAATGAAATACCTATTTTATATAGACATTTGGCTATTTCCTCTATTTTAGTTTATACAGTGGAGGTGGGGCAGTCTCTCTCACAGATCACTGAAGCTATAGTGTGTGAACATAGGATTAAGGATGTGATCACTATATCAGTCCACTGATGAGTTTGGCACTGTCCTAATTCCAGTAGTCTGGATAAGACAAAGGGGGCAGAAAGGTTCTGTTAAGGTCTCCTGCTGCTTTTTTTGTCTTTCATGACTGTGACTTTTGCCATTCAGCCCCTGAGCCTTGGAGCCAGCTGGTTATGGACTGAAGCCTCTACTAACTGTAGGCCACATAAACCTCTTCCCCTTTAACTGTGGTTGTTGGGTACTTTGTCTGGGGAAGAAGAGAAAAGTAACTAAGACACCACCTTAGCAATTCTACAGCACAGTGAGAGAATGTTCCCTCTCCCAGAATTCATCAGTCTCAAAATACAATGTGACTAAACAAAGCTGAACTATGTTTGAAGGGTGGGAAAAATAGAATATTTTGAACAATAGCTCACAACATCAATAGAAGATTGATTAAATGTAGTTTCCCAAATGACATTTTCTGGGCAACAAAAGTAGCATCTGTCCACTGCAGCTTTCTACATTCCCAGCACTGGGACATTTGGCCGAAGGGTTACAATGCAAATATAAAGTAGTTAGTCCTCCCCTCAAGTACTAGCTTCCAGAATGAGCAGACTTGTTGAACACTATTACATCAAGGATGGTGCTAAAATAAAGATGTTAAAATCATGCTATCTGCATAGAATTAAAATTATATTTGTGGAGGCCAAGAAAATTTGGGGAAAAAAGACAACACTGAAATTTCTTTAGGAGTAAGCAAGCTTTGCAAAGGTAAGCAAAAGAAAAGTACAGTTAAAATGAAAGGTCACTGCCAGCTAACAAGAGGGCAGGAAACAAATAGGGTTGTGAAAATTTTAATTTGCAATGAAGAGTGTTAGGAATAAAACAGCAGGGGAAAAAAAAGGATCAAGCAATATTCAGAGGCCAATTGAGTCAGGAAACATTAAATGTGTTGTGGTGTCAACCTCCCCAGTTGTGTGACAATTTTGTCCCTAGACAGATAGACATGTGACAAAGTGAACTTTCCTCCTGAAAGAACTACCATAGTTTTATAATGAAAATGAAGGGTAGATTGAGAGAAAAATATTGTGGTTTGAGTGATATAAAATGATATTGAATATCTTTTTTATATACCTGTTTGATATTTGTATATTTTTGGAGAAATTATTGTTCAAGTCCTTTGTCTATTTTTAAACAGTTTGTTGTTATTTTTGTGTTTGATTTGTGTAAATAATTTATACACTTTAGTAATTAACCTTCTATTAAATATATAGATTTCAAGTATCTTTGAACATCTTGTTGATTACCATTTCAGTTTGTTGAATATTCCTTAATGTGCAGGGGCTTAATTTGACATAGCCACATTTTGTCTGTTCTTTCTTTTGTTACCTGTGAATTTGTATCATATCCAAGAAATCAATGTAAAGATTTTCTATTATATTTTCTTCTAAAAGTTTCACTTGCAAGTCTCATATTTGTATCTCTAATCCATTGTGAGTTAGTTTTATTTTTGCATACAGTTAAAGATCTAATACTTTGTACATGTGGTTTTCTGACTATCCTAGATATAAATTGTTGAAGAGAGTCTTTATTATATATTCTTAATTTCTTTGTCAAAGGCCTGTTAACCTATGAATTCTTCTCTTCCATTGCTTTATATGTTTTTATGTCAACCACATACTGTTTTAATTACTGAGGTTTTATGATATATTTTGCAATCAGGAAATGTGATGTCTTGAAATTTTTCCAGTTTTTTTCACAGGCTTGCTTTGAGTTATTTTAGTTCTGTTGTGGTTCCATATGAATTGCAGGATTTTTTTTTCTCTTTCTGTTTTTAGAATTTCATTGAGACTTCCATGGGAAAGCAGTAAATCTACAGATTCCTTTGTGTCTTCATTTTTTTTTTTCAGCAATATTCTCTATTTTTCAGTACACAAATGTTTTGCTGCCTCAAGTTGATTGTATATCTCTTGTGCTTTTTTATGTTATTTTAAACAAGATGATTTTTTTGGTCGTTTTCTTTTCAGAAGGTTCCTTATAATGGATAAAAATGCACACAGTTTAGGCAATGATTTTGTATCTTGTTGCTCCATTTTGCATTTATGAATTGTCAGATTTTTATTAGAAATGTTAAGGATAATGCTTTGGTACTGAAGTAATTTATTTCATTCTTAAGACATTGTATATTATTGTGGAAATCTTATCCATACACATTTTAAAAACACACAATACATATGACAGTGACTACTCATGAGGAGCGTACTGGAATTTTTAAAAACAACTTCAGTGAGTTTACATTTATTTATGTGACTATTTTTGCTATTCATATTTTTAACAACATAGTCAGTCAACCTTGTTGTTGTTGTTGCTTGTGTTTGTTTTTGACAGGGTCTCAGGGCACGCCATGGACTCACTATGTAGTCCAGCTGGGCCTGAACTCATGACAATCCTCCTCCCTCAGCCTTCCATGCTAAGATTACAGGTATGTGCTGCCAGGCCCAGCTGCTGAGTGAAATATCATTTATATAGAAGAGAGCATAGGCATTTTTATTAGTTTGAGTTTTGACAAGTGTATGCCATGGCTCACCCTAAGAACACTCAAAATATGAAATATTTCTATTACTCCCTAAATGTCTCTTTATTCTTCTTCTCATTGAAAATAACCTCACACACCCCTGACCCGGTCCCCACATGCACATACTGGCATGTGCCTGGGCTACTCAATCTTTGGGTCTGCTCTGTCATTCTAGATTAATCCTGCCACATCTTGAATTTCATAAAATGGAGTCACATGGGTATAGTTGCTCTGCCTGGCTTTCTTTGCTTAGAAATTGTTTCTGACATTCCTTCCTCCTGAGTGTGTGAGTGATCTGTTTTTCCTCATCTCTGAGTTACGGCATCTGCCCTGCGGAGCCATCATTCAGGATCACAGACAGGATAGTGATTTTTTTCCAGGTTGGGATCATTAGCATAAAAGCTACTGTGAGTATTTTGTATATAAATCCTATTTTTCTCGTGTGCAACCAACTACAAGTGGAATTACAATATTCTATGATACATACATATTTAACTTTATGAGAAACTGCCAACCAGCTTCCCAAAGTCACTGTTTCATTTTATATTCTCAGCAGCAGTGTGTGAGGGTTCCTGTCATTGTATATTTTTGCTGAATCTTGATACTGTCCTGCTTTAATTAGTCATTCTAAAAGATGTGTGCTGGTGCATCACTGTAGTTTTATCTTGCATCCCTGTGATTACTAAAGATGATAGCATAACTCTTAGGATATATTAGCCATTTATATATGTTTTATAAAGAGCCTGTTGAAACTTTTGACCAATACTACTTGACTGCTGTTTTTCCCCTATCACAGTTATAGAACTTGTTTAAATATTTTCAATACAAACCCTTTGTTAGATAAGTTTTTCTTCCAATTAAAATTACAAGTTCACAATATCTTCCAGATTGTAGTTTATATTTCTTTACCTTTGTCATTTATTTTCAAAATTAAAATCAGTATTACTTGAATTATTACTTTGACCTGAAACACAGTGTTTCCTCAGTATGGAATGTACTTCCCCTTCATTTATTTTTTGGACTGAAGATAGACCCCAGAAGCACTAGCATATGCCTTAGTCCTTTTATATTTCTTTTATCTCCCTGATTTTATTTTAATTTTTTTTGGTTTCTTTTTTTTTTCATTAGCATATGTTTGCAGTAGATGATCTTTTGTGCAGCTGTTTCATAGACACAGTACATAGTCATTCCTTTTTTCATTCCTTTTCCTTCTCCTCCTGGTCCCTCCCTCCATTCTTGATCCCCTTTCTCTTCATGAGAGGTCTCTTTCCCTATCAGTCCTTTAAAAATGTTTTACTCCAAAATAAAGTTACCCTAAGTTGTCCAGGTTGGTCTTTGCTTTGCAATCCTCCTGCCTCAGCCTCCTGACTATCTTGGAGTACAGAAAGGCAGGTGTGCACCATCATGCCTGGCTAAAGCCATTTCTTACTTCCTAAGGCAAACACCTCTGAACTTTTCTGACCTGTGGAAGAAGAGCCCCACTTCACCTGTGTGAGGCTTTGAGAGCATCTAGACACAAACCTAAACAGACAGAATAACCTGATTCTGGAGTTACCACTATCTGCTTGGATGACAGAGGCATGAATGCAATAGGAGGAAGATGAAGACATCAGGAGTCAGTTGGAAGGAAGCAGAGATCCAGAGGCCAAGACGGGCCATGGAGATCAGAAAATCACTGAGAGCCTCAGCTGACCATAGAGAAGAGAATAAAAGAGGCCTTTCTTCCTTCCAGAGGATCAAGATTAGGCTCCTGGAGCAGTTTGCACTCTATAATGAAGAACAGCTGCTGTGAGTCTGTCCTTCAGCAGACCACGACAGCAAGACTGAGTAAAATGTAATGTCTTAGGGGTGCTGGAAATGGTTTGAAAGGAACACATCCAAAAATCAAGAGAAGTAAATTGGGAGAAGGAAATTTGTAAATTAAAAATACTATTCTCCAGGCTACATTTACCCCTTGAAGAAGAAGTTGAACTAATGACAAACTCAGGCCCAACAGGTAGGAAAAACCTAATAAACAGAACCTTAGAAATAGCAGTGACCTTGAGATAGAAAAAGAAGGTTCATAGTCTGAGTCTTTAAATAGAGAAAGCCAGATTCTGCAAAGACATTTCCAGAAAAGTCACAAAACAAACTCAGTCAGGGTCAATGAGGCTGAAATTAAGTAAACCAAATCCACACAAGCACACACATACATGTATACACTCGCATGTATGTCTGTGCTTATGCATGCACACATGTTTTTGTATAAACCAACAGGCTAATTCCACAATATAGCAGAAATTTAAAAAAATACTTTATGAAAGATATTCTTAATTTTTTTTTACATTTTCTCCTACTCTTTTTTGGTACATATTTTATTTCTTAATTTAATAACTAAGACTAAAATATTCATTTGACAAATATACAGATTGAAAATGGGAAAATCAAGTTAATTAATATTTGATTTATCATTTTTTGATTATAAAAGGTAATAGCTACATTTTAGTATTATGTAACAATACAATACAATATAACTGTCATGGTTATATTGTACACTACATCTCTTCAACATTTTCCTTCTATCTAACCGAAATTTTGTATCTTTTGACCAAAATCTTTGCCTCTCCCTTTCCCTAGAAAGGACATTGTTGAAGAATCAGGAAAGACCATTTGTTGCACTGGTTAAGAATGATCATAAAATAATAAAATTTGAACAGTGTAGAACTGAGTCAAAAGAAAAAATATAGAACATTGTAATCAAACATAATAGAATGGGAAAAAATAGAATAGACCAAAATTGTTGTTGAAGTGATGTTGATTTAGACTCATGATCATATGTCTATGCAATAATAATAATAGTTATACAAGACCAATATACTCAGTACATAAAATTGTGCTTGTAAATATTTCATTGATGATAATTTGAATTCATTTAGCAAAATTTAGAAAAGTGGTATTTTTAGCAGAAGGATATTAAAGGAAAAAAACTTAGACAATTAAAAAGAGATTCCAGTAATAACCAAAATGTCAAGTATTCTGGGACACAGGACAAGAAAAACTAAGTGTAATTGGTAGATTAAAATGATTTCAGGGCAGTGCAAGAAATGACCTTTTAAAATGAGAAGAAAATTCTGAATTAAAGATGCATTAATAAGTGATCATTGCATATTTCATTATGAGAAAAAATGAAATTAAACAATTTAATTTAAGCTTAATATGATTTTTAATGATACAACTGTATGCCTGTCTTACGCTGTATTTCAGCTCTACTGCATTTGCACATGCACTGAGTAATAAGAACCTGTGTCAATACTTTCTATGTGCTTTTGTCACTATCCATTATTACACAAAACTAACAAGAGTCCTTGTCAGTGTGGGACTCTCATTTAGTGCTTCTCTTTTAAATGAGAGATTGAGGATTTCTTTCTGAGCAGGTGAT
The DNA here is from genome assembly GCA_004026965.1 of Petromus typicus. Taxonomy (NCBI): domain Eukaryota; kingdom Metazoa; phylum Chordata; class Mammalia; order Rodentia; family Petromuridae; genus Petromus; species Petromus typicus. Next base: position 9,438 of record PVIR01018441.1, on the reverse strand, counting down.
ATTTGAACAAAGAATTGAAGGTGGTGAAGGAGTTGACAGATGAAGAGATCTGTCGAAAGGGTGTTTGGGTTGGAAGCTACCTAGGGACTCGGGACTTGTTAGATAAAACAAGAGTAGTGAGAATTCAGTAAGGAAAGCATTAAAGAGACATATGTGGTGTCACCTTGCAGGTCATTGTGATGACCTTATCTTTTACTTCAAATGAGATGGAAGGATACTGCAAGGAAAGAGGAATGACAACATGTATCTAACTTTTATTTAAAAAGAAGAACTTTAACTGCTGTTGAGAATAGGCTGTCAGGCTATTGAGGAGTAAGTGTGGGAAGCAGAGAGAACAGGGCTTTGGAGAGTCCAGTGAAATGATGATGGTGCCTCCAACCCAGTAAGTATCACCAGAATTGATGGTCAGAGGTCTTTTACATAGCTTGAAGGCTATTTAGATTTTATGACTTTCTGGATACCAAATATATGGAAAGAATTGAGGACAACTCTAAGAATATTGACTTGAGTAATTGAAAAGATAGAGTTGTCCTCAATTAAAATAAAATAGGTTATAAAAGGAATACATTGGAGGAAGAACTCTAGAAACAGCAGTTCAGTTGTGGTTATATTAAGCTGGACATGTCTGTGCTACCCAGTAACACAGATGTTAAGTAGGCAGTTGAATATACAAGTTTGGAATTCGAGTCAGAAGTCTTGGTGGTGCTAAAAATTAGTGTCACTCTTTGGTTTAATGAAAAGGATATCGATTCAAAGAGACTAGATAAAGTCACTGTGTTAGTCAACTTTCTATCACTGTAACAAAATATGTGATATAATCATCTATATAGCTTTGTAAGGAATCTGGTTTATTTTAGTTCACAGTGGTGCAGCTTTCACTCCACAATTGCTCAGTCCTAATTTTTAGGCCAGTGGTAGCACATTGCATCATGGTGAGAGCATGTGGGGAGGAGGAAACTATTCACATTACAGTAGCTTCCCTCTACTCCCAAGGGCTCCTGTATTAGACCATTCTAAGTCAGAAGCCTGTGGTGCTATTGGGTGATGAGAGTCCTTTAAGAGTCAGGCCCACTTAGAAGTAGTTAGGTCCCTGTGGGGAGCACTTGAGCAGATACTCAAACCCTAACTCTTCTCTCTGCTTTCCAGCCACCATGAGGTGAGCTGGCTCTATTTACCATGTAAGGTCCTACAGATATTTTGCCTTTGTTTAATAGTTCAAATTAAATTTTAAATATAAAAGACAAATGCTTTTGGTGTTAACATTTATATTACCTAATTGAATTCACTCTTTTGTATTTTCCCATGAGTATAAATCAGACAACTGAAGATTTTTGAGAGAAGGAATTGCATAACTATTTATTTTTTTCATATTCAGCATACCACATTTGATACTTTATATGTTCAAAAATATTTCCTAAACTATAGGTGAATATTCTAAAGTACTATTGTTGTCTCTTCAAAGAAGCAAAGACTAAAAATCAGAAGATAACTGGCTTTAGTGATCAGATACACACATCGCAAGCTTTCTAGACATACACCGTATCACAAGTTATGAAACTGGAGATGTGATATACCCTGTTCAGGCTCTTATCAGCACTCTTCCTCTCTGTTAAAGTGAAAGCAGTTTTATGCTCAACAATGGCTGTTGGCAAAACTCATGTCATACTAAGTCTTTTTATCAAGGGTTTGAGCACTTTTTCTCCTTTTTTATAGTTACCTAAAGTTTTCATTCACTGAAATGAGACAAACTGGACTTCTTTACAGGAAGAAGTCAAAGGGATTATTTAGAGATAGGGAAAGTGTTGTTAGAGTATGATGCTATGTACAGTGTAGCTGATAGTTTTGTCATCTATTGCTTAAGTTGAGAAGAACAGTACTGAGCTCTTAGTCTTAGCCTTGTTGACTTTTCTGTCATCACACCAATTACTTTCCAGTTTTTTCTCATTTTTCTGCTAATTTTGTTATTTTTAAAATTTTCTGATGCAACATATTTTAATTTTCTCCTTTGCTGTCTATTTATAGTGTTTCATGAAATCTCTGGGGGTTTAATGACAGTTATGTAAAATAAATGTTTCACATGGAACAGTAAGAGAAGTGCTGCTTGAAGTAAATACTTCTACAGATTTGAAAATTTTAAGATTTCTGAAGATGACAGTGATTTTTTTAAAAAAACATGGAATTTGTGTTGGTAAAATATAGATTCAAAAAGCATTTTTTGTTTATGTATCTAAACTTCCCTAATACAGACATCTTGACCTCACACTAGGAGAAGCAAACTTCATATGTGTTATGAACTGGTCACTTCAGTAACTGATCACAGCCCAAGTCCTTGTTTAATGAGATGTTTCATGGTATGAACTCGCTACAATTCACTATTGTAGATTTATTGGTTTATTGTGGTTATTTGTTGATTCTTGGTTTCATTTTTTTTTTTTTTTTTTTTAGCAAAAAGTACTTTGTCATTTTTTTTCTTTTTACTGAGTGGAAAATTCTCATAACTGCCTAGCTACTAGAACTAAAATCTGAACACTATTGCTTTCAAGTATTATAAAAATGTTCAATTTTCATAATTGTTTCTATAATGTTGCTAAGAACTATCCCACAGCTCAGTCATATCAACAGTCTCCTACAGTCTTCCTCTTCCTTCCTTGATTTCATTAAGACAGTTCCATGCTGAATAGAAGAGAAAGACCAGTCTTAGCTAATAAAGCAAAATTTAACCTAAACCAACACTAATAAAAAACACTCACAATAAAACATTTCACCTGGCCATCCCCCAGAACGTCTTCCCAAGTGTGCAGAGTGTCTTCTTAAGAGCTAGAGTTTGGTTCTCCCAGGAAGAGGACTCCACATTTTTACTTGTAAATCTGTAGCAATATTTTCTTTGCAATGTCACTTTAATTTAACTGATTCTCTACTATGTTCCTTGGAATAAGAGTTTCAAGTCCAAATTAAAATAACATCATTGGATGGCATGCCACCAAGGACCTCCTCACTCACTGGACAGACATGATTTGGTAGATCAGGCCAAAGGCTATGACCCAGCCTTGTCTCCAGACACTTGACCATCAAACTGAGCCTCTCCCTTGTCATTTTATGTCATTTGTACCCTTTGCCTATGCAATAGTTGGATGTGTCTCTTGAAGCTGTAAAATTTAACCCATAGTGCACGTGTTGAGAAATGACATTACAGTTAAGTTAAAAGGCAACAGAGTCTGAGGATTCTGACTTTAGAATCCGTTAACCACATCACCACCATTGGGATCATCCATCACAGGAGTGTGTTCCTGATGATGGGATGACGCTGAATGCTTTCCTGCCGTCCCCTTCTGCCTCGCTGTCTCTCAGCAGCACTCTCTCTTCCCCTCCGTGTCTCTCTCTCTCTTGTGCCATTTTGTCCTCCATCTTCTAGGACTTTGCAGCCTTCAGAAATCTGAGATGCAAAGCTCTGTACTCTATCAGTTAGCTATATTTAGATATTCCATTATAGCATCACATAATGAACTAGGACAGACAGTCCACCTGTTATTTATCTTATTTCTACTTGGGAGGTTTTATTTTCAGTTCAAATATTTCAGTTTTATGAAGTTTTCTCTTTTTCTCCATGCAGAAAAAATTCTTTCTCTGCCACTTATGCATGTTCATAATTAGTTCTTCACCCGAATTTCCCTCCTTGAGGGTAGAAATTAGCTTATGACCTCTAGCCTCAAGTAGAGTTCCTGAAAATGTGGGTTCTCCAACAATACCGAATAGATGAACAAATGTCACCCGCATTCTTGTGTAGGTGTTACATCACAAGCACTACTCCTTTACATCTGGAAACCTTTTGTTAGAACTGATCTGTCATGGCTGTGTCCACTTTTGTATGGAGGCCCATCCTCATGATGTTGGGCACACTTCCTTTCTGTTACTTGGCTCAAACTCACACTGCACATCCAGTTCTTTTTTTTACCTTTAACAAAACTTTGCTATAATTAGAAAATAAAATTTACAGCTTGGCACAGTGGCACACTCTTATATTGGTACCACTTGGGAGACTGAGGTAGGAGGATTGCTATGCATTTGAGGTCAGCCTGGACTCCATAGTGAGTTTAAGGCCAGACTGAACTACAAAGTTAGATCTTTTCTCAACAACAATAAGAATAACAACAACACACACTCACCAAAAATATAATAAATAAAAATAAGCTATTACTTAATTTGAGTTCCCCTTTTTACCTTATATGAGAATTTAAAGTTGACATATGACCAGGGTGTTAAAAAAAGGTAAAGAATAATGAATAATTCATATAGTGCAAAATATGGTGCTATTATATACCTCATATAGAAGTGAAAATACAAACAAAAACAGATCAGTTTCTGTGACTTGAGAAGTAATATCATATTCTTTTCTAGTAGTAAGGAACCTTGCAAGTTACAAAAGTCTTATAAATCAAATGAAACTATTCATTTACTAATTCAAAATTACTGAGAACCTTATTTGTCTCATGCATGGATGATAGGCTTATAACAGGAGGAAATCTCAATCTAGGTCAGAAATTCTGAAGTACGGATACCATCTATTCCTTCAGAATATCTTCAGTTCCTACTGTGAACACTTGTCCAGGATTCTTGTGAGTCTGCAGCATGAGTGGTCCTGTCCAGTAGTTTGAATGGTGTTGAAAGCTGCGTAGGTCAGAGGCAGATGTTAGTCATCTTAGTATTCGACAGAAAACATCCTCAAGTCTTAGGTTAAATAAATAACCATCATTTCTCTCCACTGTGTAGAAAAGTTGTTCTGTAGATGGAGCTGGGTTTGGTAAGGCTGACTAGTGTGTGTATAATCAGTGGGGGCTTGGCTACCTGGCTTGTTGGCAGTGGTGGGCTTGCTAGTGGGACAACTGACAAATTTTACTTAATGGGTGTCATCCTGTAGTAATAATGTAGCCTGGAAATATGAAAGGGGGGGAGAGGGAGGGAGGGAAATAGGGAGGGAGAGATGCAGGTGTGCTAGGGGATTTATAAGCCTTTGTTTGAATTAATTTTGTTATTGTTCCTTAGGCTAAAATAAATGACTGGGGCAAGCTCAGAGTCAGAATGTACACTAAAGGGTGTAGATACTGAAAGACCAGGAAGAAAATGCAGTCCACTAATACCACCAATCTGTCACACTGGAGTAGTAATCACTGTGGGGGTAGGATCCAATTTGAGTTAAGTAGGTCAGATCCTTCCCTCATTGGACACAGAAGGTAGGAGTCAGACAGGGTATGCTCAAACAAGCAATGGTCTGAGGACAAGGTCACTAAACACACATGAGCATCCCTGTGACCAAAGAGCCTTCTGAGCAAATATGGAGGCCACAGGACAAGGAAAGATCCTGTTCCCCCAGAGGATAAGTATTTCCCTGAAGTGCATGTGTGAACTGTGGCAATCAAAACGTTTCTTGGCCTCAGCTGCTTACTCTATGTGGTTCATATTGGAAAACAGACTTGTCATCATCCCACTACCTTCAGGGACCATCACAGTTGGCAGACTTAACTTACTGACATTTTCAAAGCCGTGTATTGTGAGTTGGAGCCATCCTCTCCCAAAGAAAGGTTGAAGTCCTGGAATATGACTTTATCTGAAAATACAAGGCAAATTGCAGTTTGCTAAGATAAAGAAATACTAGATGTAGGTTGTACTTCAAAGAGAGAGATATATCAAGAGGAGTAGGCCATGAAAGGAAGCAGAGCAGCATCTTCTGTGACTCCTTCGGTGTCTGTGACAGTTGCACCCAAGGAAACCAGCTCTTACTATCTTGTTCTTTAATTGGCATCAGGGATTAAGATTCTTGCCTTAACAACTGCTATAAACTTTGACTTCTTTTAAATATCCCCAAGGTGCCTAGAACATTGCAAGGAACATACCAGGGCTGTTAACTTGCTGATTAACTGGTTCTTGACATTTTCATCAGAGAAACACTTGCTCTAAATTTGTGTGGAAGATTCTCTGGAGGCTTTCTGGGACTGGAGCTGGGGTGGGAAGAAGTGAGTGAAAGTCAGGAAAATCATTATCCTCTACAGGCAAGCAACTGTCTCCATGGGCCATGTGCTATCTGCCCTGGCATCTGCCACAGAGCTTGAGTGGTAACCAGTGGAATCACTTCTTAGTGATTTTTGAGATCTTCGCATTTTCACGTGGTGAATGGAAGCTCTAAAATATGGGAAATAGCACAGGAAAATTTACTGTTCAAGTATTAATTGTTTGCTTGTTTCATTCACAAAAGTGTAAAGTGCAGAGTGAAAAAAAACTAAGAAGTGAAGTTTCCCCAGTAGAAAGTGATCTGGTGTAAAGAATCTCCTTTTGTTCCAGTAGAGGGCCCTCGAATGACGGGATGTGCTACGGGGCCTCCAGGGACCACAGAGGTTTTCCAGCAGGAAGAAAGTGAAAGCCAAAGGTAGAATGAGAAGACATCAGAGTACAAGTTTTGATAATTTCTTAAGGCTGATTCACTGGGAGAATAATAAAGACACTCCCAGCTTGAGTCTATGTAGTTCTGTTTCTTTCTTTTTTGTAGACAGGGTCTTGCTTTGTAGTTCAGGCTGCCCTTGAGCTCACTATACAGCCAAGGCAAGCCTGGAACTCACAGCAACCCTCCTGCCTCTGTCTCCCAAGCACTAGGATTATGAGTCATCATGCCTGGCACTGTGGTCTGTGGTACTGATTGCTGCTGGGTGTGAGTCAGTACACTGGACATTATTGTATGTGGTTACTGAGGATAGAACCTGGGCCCTAGCACTTACAAGGCAGGCACTAGAACCACTGTGCTAAATCCCCGGCCCAATTCTTTGCAGTTCTAACAGGTGAGCACTTCTTGGACTCCTGCTTCATTCATGAAAGCTTTTTACATTATAGAAAATAAACTATTAATGCATATATATGTATTTTTATTTTTAAACAGAGCCCAAGGTGCTTTTCATAGAAGTAATTAAAAACATCTTCAGATTTGATTCATTCCTTTGCAATCCTTTAGTTTTAAATCAGGCACTAAATAAGTCTTGTGTAAAAATAGCAAGTGCATTTCACAACCAAAAATATAATTTAAAGTCAAAATATCCTGAAATTATATTTAGGATAATTCAAGATTAGTGTCACTTTGCAAGTTAAGTAACCAACTTTCAAATCGTGAATATACTTTGAGGTGGGATTATTAAATGATTTTGAAGCAAATCAAGTATTTTTATATCAACATGAAACTTAACTATTAAGCAAAGTGCTTTTTGGTGCCAATATTTGTCTTTATGGTTAAACATGAAAGAAAACTAGGACTTTGAAATAGCAAGTAACCTTTGAAATTCTAACACTACTGCAAAGGAAATCAACACATTATTTCCAGTTTGGAGAGCTCAGGCACAGTCTGACTAGGTTAAGAGCTAAGAAAGGAAGGCCTCTGACCTAAAGGGATATTAAGGTTTTCCCGAGTCTCTATGATTTATGATACTATAGTTTGACACAGAAGTATGTTAAGCAAGGCAGAAAAAATGAGCACTTTGTGAAGCCCACATGGCAAGACTCCTCTAGATCCTTGAAGCAACAATGGTAACAGACTCTTCAACATAGATCATCTTATCCTGTGCATGTTTTCTTCCTGATAAACTACCTCAGCTGCTTCTCAGACCACAAGAGACCAGAAATGAACAGTCCACTTTCTTCTTCAATCACTGTATTCAACCATCAGTCAAGGCAAAAGAGGAAGCATAATTAAAGATCTACCTTTAACATCTCCTTGGTGGTATAAACCTCCAAATATTGTACCAGAAATTCCCAAGGAAATGAATGTGGGTTGCTTTAGGAATGATATAGTTTGGCAGAAGTGGTTTATCAACTGAGAGACATGTGACTCCATAACTGGCCCCTTGGCTGAGGAGGTGGTGCTTGTACTTACGTAGCACTGCTGGTAATGCAGCAGGAAGCTTGCTAGGAAATTCCCTTCTGGCTGTTTTGTATGCCTAATACAATTTTCTCTGTTTTCTTGACATATGCTTTTGACAACCCATTCAGTTTCTTGTCTTGTTTAGGATTCCTACGGAGTCCATCTGAAAGCAGAAGGAGAGGAGAAAGGAGTTGGGTTGTTAGAAGCCCACAAAGGTGATCCCTTCTCCCATCCTCCTGCCGCCAGTCCTGAGGGTCACACTCCTGCCATGGGCCTGTGTAGGTCCTTGCACAGAGTGCGAGACACAGACCTGGCCCACAAGAAAGGAGTTGTCTTGCAGGCTTTGGGAACAGTTTGTTTTCCTGAAAGAAATTGTCTCTGAAGAAAAGAGAGAGAGAGAGAAAGACAGAAAGCCACTAAGGGAGTGCAAGCTTTAGAAATAAAGTAAAAACTTTCTCCTGTGCATTTAGGCTCCAAAGTCTCCAGGTAAATAGGGCAGCAGGGAGCATTTCCATACCGTGTGTACGTGAAGCATGCTGGAGGAGATTAGCTCTTGTTATAGCACTTGGCATTAAATAAACCAATTTTAAATAAAGAAGGTACTGGTATAGTTTTCACTGCATGCAATATTTACATTAATTATGCCAAATGCTGAAAGTGTTTTCTATAACGAGTCATCTGCTCTCTTAACATATTCATGTATTTTGGAGACCCACAGGGCACGTTAGCAAAGGAATCTATTGTGGCTTTACACTGTGTGCATGAAATTAAAGTGCCCTGCTGGACGGCTAGTCCTTTCCACATCAGATGCTGCTCCTGTTTCCTTTTCCCTTAAGGAATCATTAGTGAGCAGGACTCTCTCCAGCAAATGGGAGGAAGTACAAAGTCATCCTCTCTCTTCTCCCAGCTTGCAGCCAGGGATGTTTTCCTTGGGACTGAAACCAGACCAAGAGCTACTTCCTGTTTTTACTTATCCCTGGATCTCTTAGTTGGTAAAGCTTGGTGAGATGGGAAGGGGAGTGACTACAGAACCCAGGCCTCCCTGCTCCCCCCATGGCCTACATGAGTGGACCCTGTTCCAGGAATGAGCATGTGCCTTTTTTCTCCCCTGGGATTTTTGCACCTGGATCTGCAAGATTCTTCTCCACTTTGTGTTTACTTACCTGCTTTATCTTTCCATAATTCCACCGGCTTTTCCTTGTAGGACACGGTCTAATGGAATAGATACATGTTACTTCTCTTTCTTCTGTTAGACTAGGAGTCTCATCACTCTCGTCATTTTCTGAAGGAGACCTTTAAGTCTTTTTCAGAATGTCTTTATAAGATATTTTAAAAATGCAACAGACGTTGCTGCTGAGTACATCCAACAGAAGGCAGGTTAGTAAAACTGTCATGGCGTGTCCTCATCTACTGCTGGGTCAGGTACCCTGCAACATTTGGCTCCTCCCAAAAGTCAAAAAGATCATGAAAAGTATTTGGAGGGGAACAAGAATATGTAATAATAATAAAGAAAAAAGAAAACAAAGATTGTGTATACAGGGGGC